>CM056594.1:11331872-11547399 GCA_029721355.1 Tegillarca granosa | reverse complement strand
TAATTTAAAAAAAAAAATTAAAAGAAAAAAAGGGATTTTACTGATAAAGCCATCAATAATAAAAAAGGAACGTCTGCTGCATGGTGGGAAATAAAATTGACTGTTGGTAAAGTCTGAAAAACATCTAGCTATACTGGTAAAATTACAATACAATTTTAGTATTAATTTTAATAATTTTGAATCAAAATTTAGAGTGGAACACTATTTTTATGTATGTTTGTAAAAGAATTCATATCTGGTAATAAGGTCAATATATTTATGAAAATTTTTAAACTTTTTTTTTACAAACTTATGGGAAAATAAATAAAAATTCAAAATCTATAGGAAATAATAAATACAATATCTTCATGGAAGAGCATACTAAAAATTTGTAATTTTGAAATACTTGTAGTCGCGTCTATTGAAAAACTAACATATAAAATAACTTAATACTTTCTTGAAAACCTATGATTAAAAAATACGCTCTGAATGTCTAGGTCCACTTCTCAATATGTGCAAATGTGAGAAAAATAATTGTCTGAATGTCAAAAAGTCGGGTGATCTTCACCAACTACTCCTGGTCCCAACATTTCTCCGGATTTTACAGCTTGAACGAAGGAATCTTGTCTGGGGCGCAAAATTTCATGTCTCCACTCTCTGAAATGTGTGTCCGTTGAGAAATCTCGATTTTCACAAGACTGACTATGATTTTTGATCACACACACACACACACACAACACACACAACACACACACACAACACACACACACACACACACACACACACACACACAACGTGACACACACAACACAACGTGACACACACTAAAACCTCTCTCTCTCTCTCTCTCTCGCTCGCTCGTCGAATTAACCATAAAACTTAAGACGAAAAAATAGTAGTAGAGATGACAAAATAGTGTCATTATTTTGCAATGTGAGGACAATTCCTGTATGACAGGTAAAAACATTACCCAAACTCCGTGATAAATAAATCATTTCAAGCATTATAACAAGCCTGATATTATAAACAGTAAATTTAGGAATACTTGTCCTTGTAATCAAAGCAGTGCTCTTACTTTGTAAGTTAACATGTTAATATTCTTCTTAGATTTCGGTGGATAGTGTGGTCACACACACACACACACACACACACACACACACACACACACACACACACACACGCGCGCGCGGTCCTCACGGTAGCAATTAAAATTTTTCATGTAACGTCAGATATAACTGGTAATGCCTCAATATAAGTTACATAATATTGAGTTAATGTCTGAAATAACTTTTTCTATCTACTAATGTAGAAAAATGTATTGACAAATTTGACAACCAGTTTTAAATATTGTAGTGTAATTGATGAAAACTTTTCCCACCCAAAATGCATATAATATGTGAAATATGCATTTTCAAACAGTTGCAAAAGCTATTTGTTGAAAATGTTTGATATGATTCTGTATATAAACAAGATATATAGAAAAAGGCAAGATAATCTGTTACACAGATAATCAAAGTTACCCTTGTAACAGTAACAGGTATTAATATTTGCCAAATCCTAAGCGGTTTTGTTGTTTTTCAAAATTATTATTCAATCCCTGTCGAAGCGATCGGTTTAAGAATGATAGAGGATACCCAGAGAAAAACACAACCTTCAAAAGAAATATAAATTTTCTAACTCTTGGATTTGCTTGATTAGCTCGATTAGTCTCTTGGGATTCGAAACCAGTGGTGAGAGGCACTGTAATCTGTAAGGCAATGGTTTTCAGTGTTGCTTTTAACTATGTCACTTGTACGCCTAAAAATACCTTAAGTTCGTCAGACCGACTTTTTAGCATTCGTAGGATGAATAAAATGCATATTGTTCACCTGCTGTTGCCTACCTGACCTAGTCTGATCAAAAGGTTGTGAATTACCAACTTTATCAAGTATCTGGCATATATCTAAAAAGATATCATAACTTCGATCCAAACGGACACTTTGGACGTCACAAGTTGTAGTAATGTATGTTCATTGTACTTATCAGATACTTATGGCATGTGCTGATTTTGAGTTTCTATTATTCAAAATCAGCAAATGACACTTATTTCAAATATTAGTAAGTGCATGCACTGCGAAAGCACACGGGTTTTCCCACGATTTAACCAAATTCGCTAGATTCTGTTATCATGGTAACGGATATTGACAAGTACAATGAAATTTTACAAATTTTAGAATGACGTTTGGTATAATTATACAAATTTGATTCTTTTTTTTTTTTTTTTGGGGGGGGGGGGGAGGGGGGGGGGGGAGAGGTAAAAGATTACTTGTTATCTCGAGTTTCTTCAAAATGCAAGATGGCTTCAAGTTTTGAAACTAAAAGTTATGTATCATTATTTGAGTGAAAGAATAAGAAATTTAAAGCAATCTGTAACTATTATACATTTTATAATAAACGAATAAAACTGTGTTGCACCTCTGTTTATTTTGCATGAAATATATAAATAGTAAAATATCATGCTTTTTCACGGTTTCGATAAGATTTTAGCAATTTTTGTTGCCAAGGTAACGGAAATTTGATTGAAATTCTGGCAAAAACAAAATTATCATGTATGTTTTCTAAATAAAGATGTTTCTCTTCCATCATTCCTTTTAACTGTTGAAGTATTGAGTCGAAAAAAATGTGTTCTTACGTGAACATGTCCATTGAAATAACAAAATATAACTGTCTTGTTTTGATGCGATAAGCTGATAATTCTGTAATAATCGACATCTCATTTTATGTGAAAAATGCAAAATTTCGAAAATTTACTTTGTGTAAGCTTTTATTAGGTGCCAAAATAAAATTATTTGTTCAAAATGTACGTTTTCCGACTGCTGATATCTAGACACTGTAAAAAATTATGGATTTTTATACAAATTCTCGTTTATAGTAAATTTTTGTTATATTCGTTGCCATGGTAACCGATATTTAGCTGAAAATAGTTTTGAATACTTTTTTATTAAACAAAAGTAAAATTCATATATGGTTTCATAGTAATAAAATCTTATAACATAATGAAATTTGCGTCGAATTAGTGGTCTTTTTTCTTCTTCAAATATAAATTTTGTATATAACGTTTGTTTACTTTTAAGAATTTAACCAGAAATACATGAAATTTGATGGTTTTATTTTTTGGGAAAACAAACAAATTTTGAAATGATCTTTCTACAGTATATTTGAATGATGCCTTACTTCGATTTATAAGCATGAAAATTTATTTCAAGTATGCAGGAATCAAGATAATAGCAATGTTTTGGAAATCAAGCAAAAATGTGAAAATTTTCACACATTTGTGGTGTAAATGCTTTGTTTATGTTGCCATGGTAACAGGTATTTCGATTTTACATACCTTAATGTAAAGTATGTTATATAGGGATATCAAATATATAGGGGTTGGTTATTAACATTTTTACTGCAAATGTCCGAAATTTTGAATTGAAAATATGGTACATTTTTTGTTAAATTTACAAAATTCCTCTGCCAATTAAAGGGTTAATATGCATGTATAGAACACATGTGTAAGGACAGACAGGACATCTGTGATCAATAAATAAATTCCAAATTGAATAAAAACAAAACAAATGAATACAAATAAAGAACTTAAAATATTTTCATAAATTTTAATAACTATCGACAATAAACAATATTATTCGAAATCAAATTCTGACATGACCATATAATGCCAAAAAAAGGCACAACAAAGTGTAATGAATCGTAAGTGCCAACACTATCAATATATGGATCCATGAACAATACAATGGTTATACATGTAACAGTGATATTAGTTCAATATGTTAACTGAGGCAGTCATCTGGCCGATTAACAAATAATGTTTCTGATGTTAGGATCTATAAAATATTCTGTTTTATCAATAATCCTATGTAAGTTCTAAAACAACAATTTATTTTCATGTAACACCTGTTGAACAACAAGACCATATTTATCTACAAATGTCCATTTTATAATTTGTACACTTTTTTTGTTATTACAACAACCTTGACAATCTATACTATTTCAATATTCCGTTAAAAACAGCTTTTAAATATCCCAATAGAAAATACCTAAATACCTGTAATAGTTGTTCATAATAAATTAAAATACAGCAGAAATTATGATAACAAAATGTCCCCAGACAGCTGGAGCTAATGCAGGGCAATAAATAATTAACTATATAGGGTAAAACATTATCTGTCAATAAAACTGTTGTCGAGTTGAGCTTACAGTCTGTATGAATCAATCTTTATAAGCCAGTATCTTCTGGATTGGCCATATGTGGGCTACACTTTTTTGCATCTTTTACATGCACTGAGACATGAGATATAAGTTATTAGTTTCACTTTTATGATTTAAGACTCCTCTTAACTGCAGGGTCTCAGTGACTGGGAGGTTTTAAGCACCAACCGTTGGTCCAAAGACTCTCACAAACTAGTTAAAATGCTCACATGGACAAGTCCTATTGTGAGGAGTTTGTCAGTTCATTTGCCAAAGGTCAGTGTGTACTCAATTTCCTCCACTATCATTAGATCATAAAATGCTGATTATTTTTAAAATAAAATTAGTATTAATTTTCCTTAATGACACCTCACTTTTAGCAAAAACTCATTAATCAAAAACTAGATAATGACCTTCATTTTTGTAAGAGATTTTAATTTGAAACCAAATTGAAAGACTCTACATCATTGTACATTGCATATACCTAAGACATAACTAATGTCAAGATAAATTCAAAAATATGATTTTTCAACCAAATTTCACATAATATATAAACTAAAAAGCTAGAGAAACGGAGTTGTCAAATACATGTATCACATGTAATTTTATCTTCAACATTCATTTCAGAGAAAAAGATCTATAAAAAAATTTTAAACTCAAGATGTTTACATTGTAATAAACCATAAGCTTACTTGACCTTTTGTCAGGTGAGCTAAAATGGATAAAATTAAGACTCAAATGACAAGGTTGCTGAAATGCTGTAAACTGTTTGAAAAAATTCTTAAGTAATTTCATTGAGATTTAAATATTCAACATATATATACATGTATATAAATAAAACATTTGGTAAAGTTTCAAGGTTCTTGGCTAAAAACTGAGTTTTTTAACCAAAAAGCAGCCCTCTGTGCAAGAAGAGATTGGTAGGAAACAACATTTTGTAGTTTGAATAAGTTTCTTCTAAATTTAAATTTTACCAACTTTTATTTGCCACCTTTTTATAATGAAACATGTTTAGGAAACCTTGTTTATGTCATTTGTCTGGAATATAATTATTTGGTTCTTTTGACCTTGTGATAAGAGCACTTGATTATTACTGAAGAGGGCTGGGTTCAATCCTTTGACTCTGTATTCTGTAAACTAGTGGACTTTCTTAGATTATTGTGAAATCTGTCAAAATTATATATAACAATATTAACTTGTCTTGCATTGTGCTTGCAAACAGTGCTGTCAAGAGTTTTTCCTCTAAGTCAAGATTATTCTGAATTTTGTTATGCATTCTTTTATATGTGATCCAACTTGTGGAAAAAGTGGTTAAATAATTCATTTTTAATCACATTTCAAACACGTCCTAAAATGTATTCACAGGATGTTTTACAGTTAATTGAAGAGTTTAACCAAATCTTTTTTAAATGGGAGAATAAATTCACTATTTTCATTCAACATTAAAATTATCCAACAAGTCTGAATAATTACAATTCTCTAGAAATGTAGCTTCTTTACTTGGTTAACATAAAATTTTAATCAATATTGCTAGAGCCCACAGAATTCATTTTATAGACAAAACACGTTCATTTAAAATTCTGTTTACATTTATCAAGAGAATTTACACCATGCTTCAGTTAATGTTACCACAAATGCCTGGAGAACATCATAAAGAAACTGACTGATTTTTCTACTTGTTTTCTTGATCATGTTAACTATTTTATAGCCTATAGTAACCAATTATCACCAAATTCAACCATAACTAACATCTAAGTTAAGCTTGGCTAACATTTTTGTATCAAGTTCTTGAGGATAAAAGCTTTAGAAATCTGATTATCCAAGCCTTTCCAAAGGCAATCATTATACAAGTTGCAATTATCTATAAAAGGAAAAATACAGGAATTGGATAAAGTTTCTGTGAAGCTGAAGCAAATCTGAAGTTACCATAAAACCAGCAATTATCATTATATCACCAAGGAAATATCACTCACTTAACCATCATTATCATGTAACAAGGAACTAGAATAACTTATTTTTGACACAAAAACTGCCTGAAGACCTAACAAGGCATACTACATCTTAAGTTTGAAGTTATAATTTTCATTGTTCATTAAGCTAAAAACAGCTTTGTTATTAAGTTTCACTTTGGAAGTTTATACAATGCAACTTCTGAATACCGGCCTTGTGTGGGACCGAGGAATTTGGCCGGTTTTCAGAGGGGCCGGTATTTAGAGGGCCTTATAAATCCGTTAGTCCGATCCAGTCCGAATCTCTTCCATTTCAGAATTTTATCCAACGGTGCATTGACAAAATACGTAAATGTCAATACATTCTTATAAGCATTGAGCGTACATGTAATTCTTGAACTTAACAAGTACCTTGTGCATAAATCTAAAGCTTACAAACTGGCAGATTATTACAACCAACTGTACAATATCCAACACGGATACACATGTGCTGCTTATGTAAGTCAGGCACACTAGTTACGGTTTTCCGGTTGAAAATCAAACATTTTATTTTTCGAAATATATTTTTTTATACATTGGTTACACTATTTACAACATATGAAGCAAAAATAGTATCTAAATCACTTCAAATGAGGACCGATTTGTTAATTACAAGCTTATTTGGTATCTCTAGTGACCGGTTTCCGGATCGTGATGACAGGAATGTTTTGATATTAAATAGTAATTATATTGTTTACAAGTGTCTAAATAAAAAAAAACAGAAAGAAAATAATGATTTTTTAAATAAAAAATATTTCTTAATATTTTTTGCATTGCGCAGGTGATATAAACATAACTGTTTATAAAATGTTTTGATCATATTCAAGTGAGGGGTACTTGACGGGTAAAAAACTCGAAATAAAGAAATTAAAACCATCAGAAAGACAATAATTGCAATAATTAGATTATCGAACAATAAAGGAAACAAATTAAAATCGATTCAATTATTTATTCAAGCATATCCGCATAAGTAATCCTGTCTACCAGTACAATGTATGTGCATTACGATACGTTGTTATTTCAGTAATCGGATTAGCAGATAGAAAATCACCTGTCTGTTACAGTTCATTGATGCATTGCGACTATTTAAGGCCGGTTTTCGGAAGTAAATTCTTAAGATGTTACATGATTTCGGCACTTAAAAAAGGCCAGTGTTAAGAATTCAGAGGGACCGGTTTATAGAAGTTTATTTTAATATAAACAAAGAAGGATAAATTCGGGACCGGTCCGGTGTGTTTGGTATGTGGAGGTGATCGGTTTTTAGAAGGGCCGGTATTCGAAAGTTGCACTGTACATGTATAGTTTGTATACATAAAACCTTTGTTTTCATATTATTTTCTCATATTATCTTAAACAATATGTAACACTCAAATGTCTTTGAATATACATGTACCTGCTAAATATACAAGTACATTTACATGCCAAATATACATGTACATCATCTGAGCCTTCAATGCCTGATTCCAAAGAGTAATGATTTGAATTTAACTTAATATCTTGTTTATTTTGTATAGCCTTTCCACACCAAACTTGATTCTATTTGATTAAACATTTTCAGACTAGATTAAGATTTTCAAATGAATAAAGCTACATCTGCCATTTATCAGATTTTGCTATGTGTTGTAATAAAAACCACCCATGATGCAACAAAAAGCAGTCTTGTACAAGCTTAATTATTTTGAAATATAGTTCAACAAGAGGCCCATGGGCCTTAAGGCTCACCTGAGGAAATGTCCAAAACTTACAAAGAACTTAATTACAAAAACTTCACAAAATTCCTCAAGTTTGGAAATCCTGCAATAATTATTCAGAAATGTCTAGTCACATTTCATTTATAAAAAACCAATGTGCATGATTTAACTATAGTACAATGAATAATTTCCAAATCATTAGCCATATGGTTATGCAGCCATGATTTTGACCTTTGAACATATGAACTTGAACCTTATATCAAAGTGGTCATACTATCAATACTTATAATATACATGCTTGTACAGAAAGTTAATGGTTTTCAAGATGATTAACAATTTTGGTCTTCTTTAACAGCTATGACCTTGAACTTTGAACACATGACCTTGAATCATATATCAAAATGATTGTCATATCAATACCTACAATATTCTAATATAAATGCCTGTACAAAAAGATAATAGTTTTCAAGATAATTAACAATTTCAGTACTCTTATGCAGCTATGACCCTGGCTTTTGAACTTATGACCTTATAACAGATATTGAAATGATCGTCATATCAATATCTACAATATTCTAAAGTACATGCTTGTACAAAAAGTTGATGGTTTTCAAGATAATTTACAATTTCAGTCTTCTTATGCAGCTATGACCTTGACCTTTGAACATATGACCCTGAAACATATATCAAAATGATTATCATATCAATACTTAAAATATTCTAATATACATGCCTATACAAAAAGTTTATAGTTTTCAAGCTAATGCATATCTTTAGTATTTATAAGCCAAAAATAACATTTCAGGGGCAACAACTCCTACATGGATTATCATATAGTTACAAAACTTGTTATCTTGTTAAATTTTGTCATGCTGAACATTTTAACAATGTTTTAAATTCATATATCTCTTACAATTTGCAAGAAAATTGGCTAAAAATGCATAAATCACAAATAAGGTCATGACCTTGAACTTTGACCTTGACCTTACTTTAAAGGTCATTTCAAGAAAAAGTCAAAACTGAAAACCCCATGTCAATAGCTGTTCAAATAGTCAAGTTATAACAATTTGAAGCCATTTTACGAAATTTTTAAAATTAACCAAAAATGCAAAACCCATTTTTTGACCAAATTTCAGAAAATGAACTATAGGCTTAAGACCATAGAGAAGCCAAATATCACATCAGATTTTTCTCCCATCATCGGGCACCGGTCCATATCTGCTTCTGACCAAGTATCATTGAAATCTGTCCATCAGTTTTGGAGGAGAAGTCGAAAATAGGTGTTAACGACACACACACACACACACACACACTCACATACACACTCCGCACCATGCCATAAACTCACATGACCTTTTGGTCAGGTGAACTAAAAATGAATAATAGAAATGAAAAACATAACACTGAATTCAGTCTTACATTCTGACAAGAATTCCACGGAATTAAATGTATTGCCTGGTTAGTTTATGACTTTAACATAAACTTTTGACAATTTGACACTGCCTACGCTGCTGCCACCTACACAGACACTGGAAAAGTAACACCTAAGTCTCGCCTTATGGCGATGCCAGGCTTGACAATAAAAATAGTTGTGAAGAATTCTTAAATCATACAAATCTAAGTAGTAAAATATTTATGGCAGCTTACAGGAGGGGATTGAAAGCTAGAATTTTACTTTCAATAAAATGAATCATAGTATTCAATTTTTTTCTACAAGGACTATTCCTGATATAACATGTATTACAATATATAAGTCTTGATAATAATTATATTTACTAGAGCTATAAACATAAATACCTACCGGTATATTAATACTAAAATGGCG
Source organism: Tegillarca granosa (assembly GCA_029721355.1). NCBI lineage: Eukaryota > Metazoa > Mollusca > Bivalvia > Arcoida > Arcidae > Tegillarca > Tegillarca granosa. The sequence goes on along the minus strand of CM056594.1, from coordinate 11,537,683 downwards.
TGATGTTTAATACCTAATTAGGTCATCTGGCTAATTACACTATAAAGTACCTTATTTCCTGGTTTTACTGAATCATAAGATTTTACTGACTGTCCTTCAATATTATTGACACATAACTATACAAAATAATTATAAAGAAATACATGTACTATCTATAAAATAAAGCAGAAACGAAAGTCAAAACAGGGTTAGATCTGGCTCAAAATATTATGTTGCCAGCAATTTAGACAAAACCTAATTTTGTTAACAGTTTGTCAGTTCTGATGCCAATAAACAATTGCCAGAAAGCAAATTTTGTTGCCATTTTTTTAAAAAAAAAATTGCAATAAGCAACTGTAGCTATGCCAAGAGCTAACCCTGCAATAGATAGCAATATTAAAATGAATGGCTTTTTGGCAAAAATTTACCATAAGTTATATTTTAATGTTATTCAGCAATATTGCTACAAGGCAGGGAATAATATCTACTTTTTAGCATACACAGAATTTTTTCTCAAAGATTCATCATTTATAGTAAATACACAAATGTATCATATTGGCAATCATCAGTTTGTGTACTTCTTAAAGTTTCAAGTGAATGGCATTCCAAATCAATGTTCAAACATCAGCAAAGCCTGTTAATTTCTGAGGCAAGGAATTAGTCTGATCTCAAAAATTAATACCCCATGTCACAGTACGCATAAAAAACTCAATGCTTAAGGCTATAAATAATCTACCCAAAAGGTCACCAAATTGCACATAACATCTGAGAATTGTCCTTTTGTTTATAATAAAAATAGTTTTTCTTTCGTATGTACCAGTACCAATAATATATATAGTGTCATACAAATACTTTTACCAGAAAGTAGGTTACTTAGTAACCTTTTTTTTCTTTTCATAAGTGTGTTTATATATCAAGCCCAATTCATTAATGCAGGGCCTCAGTGGCTGAGCTGTCTAAAGTGCCTGCTTTTAGATCACAGTGCTTCTCAACATCTAGGTTCAAATCCTGAGCAGATCCTAATGTGAAAAAGTTTGTCAGTTTTCTTGAAGAGGGTCTGTCTGGTCAGTAGTTTTCTTTGGGCACATCAGTCTCTGCACCATTCTAAAACTGACCACTGTCAATCTTGTCTGAGGTAAAAAAACCATTCCTTTAACCAAGCCCCTTATATATATTAGAACCTATCCCTCTAATTTGTAATGTAAAAACCACTAAACCATAATTTCTATTCCTAGAAAAGCTTTTGCTGATGTCCAAATTCAAAATTGCACATTACTAAATTACATGTTTATTGAAATCCTCACAAAAATATCTTTACTGATACCCAAGATTTCCCATTTTTAAAATTACAAGTTACATGACCAGTATTAATGTTTAATCAATAAAACTCCATAATAAATTTCAAAGTGTTTCTACTTGCAAAATAAATTGATAATCAAAGTGTCACTTTAGTGACAGAGGAAAATACTGTTTCTACAAAACTGAAATCATAATCAAGAAACTTAAGATGATACTGGTGACCAACATTTCAGGAGTGATAAAAATTGTTTATCTTTAATTTTTGGTTTTACATAAACAAGGAATAATATCATGCATTTCTTGAAATCATGAATAGCACAAATATAATTAGTGTACGAAGCTATAAAGTACTAGAATTAGAAACTCTTAAGTATGGTTTTCAGTCATTTCACATAAAACAAAACATAAAAATCAATAAAAACATAATAAATTGAAGTTAAACCAACAAAATCCTTAGGGAATAAAATAGTTTATCCACCATTATTGCTAGACTGCAGAATGCCAAAATTACAACAAAATTTTTCAGTTAAACTTACACATCCACCTGTATATATGTGATACTTCCTAAAGATGTGTCTTTATTCTAGGAATATGTGAAACCATTTCCATATTGATCTTTACAAATTTAAAGAGGTCATGGGGCAACACTAATGAATTCCTTCATATTAACTTGAAAGAAAAGGATTTGCTAGTGACCTTGAATAAAAATTTAAAAGTCCAATCAATGTAAATGCTTATTTCAAAAGACATTCCGTGTATAAAAACCACACACTTCAGCTGGTATATGTGACACTCACTAATGAACAGATGGACTTTATATATAAAGAAAGAATGGTTTCTAAGAAATTGACAGTTGTCTTTTAAACAAGTAGCATTCAAGACAGTTTTGAAACAAAATAAACCTGCAACTTTTGAAATTACATTTTTTATCTAATCCAAACAATAAAACCAGGTTTCCTATTTTAATTACTAAAATGTAGTTGTTCTTGATTGACTTTTGTTGATAATTAATCTTTTCAAAGTCATTTCAATTTTAGAATGCTAATATACATGTACCAGATTGAATTGTTGCATATTTACATCAAAAACCATTAAGCCAACATTTAGTCTCATGTATCATACTTGGAACAAGCCAATGAGTAAAACTGTAAGCAGAGAACCAACCATTCTTAAAACTTAAAAGTCAGCCCTAAAGCATACCCACAGCAATGGAGCCACTGTGGACCACTCAATCTAAATATGAAAAATCCGAAATTAATAATAATAATAATAATAATAATGATAATATGTAAACTTTATACCAATTTCTATTACAAAACAAACCACATTTGTAATACCAATATTGCCATTTTGTATTAAATACAAGAGCTGATTTACATATATATCTTTACAATAAATCACCATATAATGCCTAGTTTGTTAGGGCTGGAAACCAACAATAACAAGTCATGATATAACATGTGATCTGCCAATAAAATTATACCAAAAACAGTGAAATTACATCAAATCTTTTATCAATGAAATCTAGATTGTTAGCACTGTGATTTATTCTGTTATTCTTTCCATTCGTCTAGACTGCCAAAGCAGACGGTTTTTAGTTAATTAGCTTAAAAAGAGTTTTATTTCAATTATCTCATTTCAAGACATCATCAGCTGAAGGTAAACTGGAACAAATTTACTCCTACAGTCATGTTAAGAATTTGGTAGACAAAGTAAGCTCTTCTATGCATTACAAATGAAGCTTACTGGTAAAGTGTCAAATCATTTGGCAAAAAAGAATTTAAAAAAACTTTTTAAAGTTGAACAATTTTAGTTAAAAAGTTCATATAGTGTGTATTTTGCCTTTACTTTTCAAAACATGCTAGTGAAATCAATTACCATATAAATTTATGGCATTCCAAATTATCTTGGAAAAAAATTTTTTCCATAGTTTTGCAAATGTGCTTTGCAGAATAAGAAACTATACCTTAGGGAATAATTCCAGTTTCTACTTCACAGTAATCTGTATTAATAATGTGGTCATTATAACTGCTGCTTACCATTCATTCATCATGATCATTAAAGCATTGCTTCATCACTATGAAGCTTACTTTGGTTACCATAACAACAGGATTATTTTATATTTTAATTAAATTAAGTAGCATAGTATTTTAAATATACTTACGGTTATATGATACATTGGATGTACAAAAATAGCTACACAAACATGGAATATCATACTGAAAAATATAACAAAAACTGATTAAATGCATGTACTATAACATGTATTATTAGCTACAATAGCAAATGCAAACAACAGACATTACTGTTAAGGTGGATGGGTAGAAACAAATACTTTTTTAAACCCCAGTGGTTTTGTTTGCCTAAAATTACTACCGAATAAAGGTAGTTTCCCCTTGAGAAATATGACTAAAATTTCCCAATTTGACAACTAAAATTCCCCAAAAGGCTACAGTGACACACAATCAAATAGTTTAAGTTAAATCCAGTTGTCCAAAACTGTTCTGACAGACAAAAAATGTTAGATATTGTCACAATATAAGATCTTTGCAATGAATTTCAAAATTCTGAGCATAATATGTGACATAAAAAGTGTCCAAATTTTCCCAATCTGAAAGGAAGAAAGTAGTTTTTAAAAACCATAGCAAAATCACTGAACCCCATTTGACACTTACTCAGTCTGGTGAACAGTCTCTGGATGGTGGAGGAACCTGGTCTTTACCCAAAGAAAATCATGACCTTCAGCAAGCTTACAAAATTTATCACATTATAATCTATCAAGAAGGGGAAATCAAACTTAAGCAGTCACAGGCAATGTGATCCATAAGCAAGTCCTTAAGACCATTCAGGAAAGGGGGATAAATTTAGAGTCAAATACCACTTCTGTAAATTAAAATGAGTTATGGTTCCTTCTTGAAAGATAATTATTAAAAAAAAAAACCAGTATTGTTTTATACATTACTTACAAGAATGCATAGCACTTAACTGATTACAATTAATAGCCTACAACTATACATCTCAATCAGTAAAGCATTTGTATGCAATTCACCTTTCAAACAAATAACTCTATAATGAAGATAGAGGAAGAATCTATTATTAATACTGCACAGAAATGAGATTTTTACACAATGATTGTTTTTGTTTATTACCTGTGGTTATTTTACAATTTTACAAGTCTTGTATTAAACCAATAAAACATTGTTTTGACAAATGAATAAGGAACATAGTTATATTAACGGATGCGACTAAAACAAATACTAGTATTTGAACTTCAGATACAGATTATCGTAAGGAGGTATTTGATCGATAGGTATAATGATACACAGATAAATTATGCCACTTATATAAAAATTGATAAGCTACCAGACTTGTACTCAAAAGTCAAACATGTATGTAGAATAGAATCACAAAACTGATACTTAATCAATGGCAACAATTAAAAGGTTTGTGCAATAACAAAAAAATACTTTTTACTTATTCTACAAGAACTACATATTTCTTATAAATTTAAAACATTATACAATGACCGTTGTTGGATATAAGAAAAGGTTTTTTGTACTATGTACAATGTGAGTTAAAAATGAAAGTGAAAAGGTCAGAAACTCTAATTTATATAAAGTACCATTGTTCAAAGTTCAAGGTGAACAAGTGACCCCTATAGACCTGGAACTGCAAAACGAAATGAAAGTCACGGTTCTTTTGGATGGGAACATTAAACGAGGTCTTGTGTCACAGTAGGCGTGGCAGGATAAAAAACCCTGCTGTATAATACCATCAGCGCAACGCACAGGCAAAATTTCTGCACTTTTGCCTATAGCTGGCGATGTCTTGATATAAATGAAATATTCTTGACTGGAACGTTAAACACCATTACTCAACTCAACTCTTTATAACAAGTAGATTTTTTGGGAAATTCTTCCTTTTGTACCCTCCAATTCAAAATTTGAATTTTGACTGAAATGGCCTACAAATGATTAAATCTAGCCATTTCGCACATTTCTAGGAAAAATAAATTTTAAAAATTATACATAGAATTTAATAGGTGGAGGGTACAAAAGGAAGTCCTACCAATTTTTTATGATTCCACAACTGGCAATCCCTCCTTCATGGGGACCAAAAAGGGAAATAACCCTTAATTTTGCAAAATCTGAAAGCCCTTCATCTAGATATGACTGTTGCCAAATATAATGATATTTGGAAGAATAATTTAGAATGATGTGATTATAATGTAAATAGTTAATAGATGACAAATGACAGGTAATGGATGATCAGCAATGACAAAAGCTCAACTGTGTCTATAGCTCAGGTAAGCCACAGTTATCGTTGGTAAGCTATGACATAAGTCTCACTGCTCTATGTGTTAAATACACTTGCCATAATTGAAACTCTAGTCTGACAGGTGGTTATGATGTATGGAAAAGATAAATGCCATGGACAATTAGACAATTAAATAAGATACCAAGAACATGAAAATAAACTTGCTTCCGGCGAGTTCAGATTAACATTTTTAGCATTATAAGTACATGTGTGTAATGTCTTTTTAAGTGCATTGTGAGTTATGTCCTAAATGATATCTTAACATATAACTGTTTAACTTGATAGCATCAGACTTTGGTACTCAGAATGTATGTCCATATATAGGAAAACAATTAAATCAATCAGAATGGCCATATATATGTATGGTAAAACTTAAGTAATTATATCATTCACATCAGTATAACAGTGTATAACAATATTACCACAATTTGACAAATATATACAGTGGGATTTCCTTCCAATTTTGTACATGAAATAATAAAGTTTTGTAGATGTCAAATTAAATGACTTTTTTTCAAGTTTTAATTTTCTCCCAAAATTGAATTTTGACTTTGGAATTTGATGGCTAAGAAAAAGTTTAAGGACAAAATAATGTCTTCTGCACAGTCATTATATAAGGGAATTTGATATATCCATTGTATTAACAAAATTAAGGACAGTCTGCCAATTTACGCCCTGTGACCTTTCATTTGGACAGGTCTATAAATTTTTTAAATTTCTTATATAATTAACAGAAAAACATTGAAATTTCAGAAATGACTGATTTGACAGTAAAACTGTTCCAAACTTGACAGTGTTGCCATATTTGTTATTTCCCTAAAAAACTATCAGTAAGTTGATCTTATCTGTGATTAAAAATAAAATAAAACAATCAAGTATTGACTAAAACACAATGATCAAAATGCAAAATTTGAAAAAACAAAATACAAGAGGCCAATGGACCTTAAAATGCTCAACTGGGGACACTGCAGAAATAAGTTAAATTATTTTAACAAATCAACCAGCTTCAAAAACTTTGTAGAGCTTCATGACCTGATGCTATATAAAAGGTTCAAAGCATCTAGTTTTTTATGTTTATGACATTGGCATGTTTAAAGTTTTTCCTATTTTAGGTCACTGTGACACTGAATGTGGGTTAAGGTAAATCATCTTCAACCTTAGTACAGCTTTATGCTAAATAGCAGATTACAAACTTCCAATTTTTTTTTTCAAGACAAAAATGTTTAATGGTTAAAATACTTGACCTTAAATGTGGGTCAAGGTCATCTGACTTTGCAAACTTTGCGATGCTATATGACTGTCATCATATACAACATGATAACCTATACTCAAGTAGCATGGTTTGAGTTGTTAGGCGTATTGAACATCCCCTTTAATTAACTACTAGTGATTTTCACAAAAGTATCAATGTCTCTCCTGTGAAACAGCTCAGATATGACAGCCATGTTGTCCTCAGTTGAATCAAGTCTCTCCTGTGAAACAGCTCAGATATGACTGTCATGTTGCCCTCAGTTGAATCAATGTCTCTCCTGTGAAACAGCTCAGATATGACAGTCATGTTGTCCTCAGTTGAATCAATGTCTCTCCTGTGAAACAGCTCAGATATGACAGTAATATTAACTTCCTTGATTTTGTTAAAAGTTTTTCATTACTTACAAAATGGCACTTTTTAGAGACGACTTGAAATTAATGGCACATTTGTGTTTCATTTAAAAAACTGAACACAATATATAATCGTCACGGTCAGTATAAGACATTATGCAGTACAGAACAAGCATACATACTGCAGTATATATGCATGAAAAGAATTCAATTAAAATCAGCAAAATGTTTATTCTAATAATATTTCCCTGGATATCTGTTCTTTTTCTAGTAAAATCATTGAGGATTTTAATGCTTCAACATATCATGAACGGTAAGATAAATTAGTTTAGTACATTGTATGAAGCAAAACAATGGGCCTGTATAAACAATTAATCTCCAGTTTATCTAGTTAACATTACAGTAAATTGTATCTTCAATGAAACCAGAATAGTAAAATCTAACAGAATCAATAATCCTTAGCAGTACATATGTCTGGATATCTCTACAGTAAATATTATATATAGGTGTGTAGCAGGGTTCCAATAGCAAGTCACTTAGGTACCAGGCTCTCTTAATGACAAAACAATGTGTTTTTCAAAACTTTAGTATCTTTTTCCTAATTCAAATTTTGCCCTTAAAGTTTTTTCCAGTCAAACCTGTAATATTTGAAAAATTTTAATATAATGCAGAAATTTAAAGATGAAGACCCAACTTAAATCCCAGTCTAAATTTCTTATACTGGGGTTTTAGTAATTAATTTAATAATACTGGTAGTGTAATTATTTTTGAATTATGTTATGGATAGGTCCACCAGAATCACAATTTCTGACTTTCCAGTTATGGAAAACTAAAAGGTTTAAAGACTGAAGCTTAAATCATGCTAGCCTCCTAGGATTTAGGAAATACAAGTCACTTATACCTAAATAATGCAATCATAAAAAGTTTGAAATGTATTCATCATTTATTGATAGATTTTACCAGTGCTATATACATACCAGATAACCTGATAAGTAAATATGAGTAGAATTTATATCCACCCACTCAATACAGAGTTAGTCAACCTAAACCTCAAGGTAAAAACTGTTAAACATTGAACACGAAAATGTGGTTACAGTACACTTTATAATCCATTTTATTGATCTTAAAATAAATGTTAACTAAACCACCATAAATATGCCTATACTGCATTTCTATTTATAGCATTTTGGGTAATTGATTAAAAGATAATTAAATAGAATGCCACGCAGTCAAAGTTTGTTACAAGTGAGTAGAGTTTAAAAAATGTCTGTCATGTTTGTTTTCAACTTAAATTTCTTTATAATAATCAGTAAGCAGAGGTTATGTAGAATGGTGTTTTATGCCCAAGTCAAAGTTACTCCATTCATACCAGGATGGTAATGGTAGTTCTGGAATAGACCAAGAAACCAGAATACCAGAAAAAACAAGATTTAAATGTCTTGCCTGGTTAGTTTTTGATTGAGTAGAAAATACATTTCTTTAACATAAACTTTCACATTTTGACATGCTGCCTGCCTCTGACACCAGAAAGGTAACACCTAAGTCTCACTCAAGCCAGGCTTGACAAAAACAACTACCACTGACAAGTGGTCGGAGAAACTCTATCATCAGAACCTGTCTTTAGTGGGACTTGAACATTTGTACATGTACTGAGCTAGACTACTTGGTCACTGAGGCCAAATACAAGTATTTAGCAGAATATTTATACAAAGAAATTGCAGAAGCATTAAGTTTGGCGTCATATCTTCAAGTAGTTTAGAGGAGCAAGTACTGGGCTCAGACTGATGAACATTGTCAAGAGTTGTCTGAGAAAAAAAGCTGCAAAAGAAGCTAACAAACCATGCAGTTTGTATATTATCTCCATGAGCTAGCCTTATAAAACTTTGCGACATATTTAATGTAATACAGGACTACCAACTTTGTGTTGTTGTTTTTTCTTTATATTTGACAAGTTATACTATTAAAACACATAAATGTCACTCTTTACCCTAGGTATTTAGTTTGTCTAGACTATCAAAATGGTATGTGTATTTAAATTTTGTAAAAATCATAAACTATCATTCTGACTCAGACACAAAAATTACCATAAAAATATTCTTCCATACAAATTAATCAAACTGATTAAAAGCTTCAATTTATTATTGGTAAATAATACCGGGCTTTGAGTAGGTGTTTAAAAAGCCAATCATCCAGAAATAAGCAAATAAAAGGAAAACATTGTTTTTTCTAGACAAATATATTTGATATTACACAGATCCACTGAAGAAATCTGATGAACTAAGTGTGGTTTCAATCTTCTCAAAATGTGTATTACTATTAGAAAAGTTTTAGAGAACTCCAAAATTTTACTGTATAGAGCAATTGTCATATACCTCTTTTTGAATTTAATCATAAAAATACAGTCAAAAAGTGGTATATGACACAATGATAAAAATGACCAAAATATTTAAACAGGAAATGGCTTTTTTTATTGACTGAAAATTAAATGAAAAGTTACTTTTGTCAGCTGGTATTAATACAATGAGATTGCTGTCATAACTGTATCAGACACAGAAATAGTAATTACAACACTACATGTCAACTACAGTAGAATTGTGTTATGGACTTTTTGTTACCCCACCCTACCTCACAGAAATGTAAATAAACAACATTTTTATGGCAGTGAACCATAACATACAGTAAACATACGAAAAACATGGTATATCTGAGAGTCCTATTCTGGAAAAGCATTAGATTATTATCTTTAATGCATACTAATAATTATGTTATAGAGATCCAAGGGTGGTCAAGTGCCAGAGGTTCCAAAGGGGGCAAAATAAATTATAATTTGAATAAACAAGTGCTTTTCAGTAACATAATGCAGCTGTTCACTAAAAGATTGAATTTATGTCTATTTTAGTCATATGACTTAATAGTCAACAACATAAATAGGTAAGACTAGTAACTATGTCCCCTGAAGACCCCAGGATTACTAACCCAGAAGTCATGTCCAGATGCATATCTCCATACTTGTCCAAGATCCTGTCAAACTTTATCCATTCCAAGCACAGCGTTTCTTGTTGAATATATAATAAAGAAAATGCATATAAAATACCAACCTTTAGCTTTTGAGGCTGACTAAACCGCTGTGGCCGTGCCCACTGCAAAATTCCTCTCCTAACAACAAGCGACAACCCTGGCGTCGCCATATTCACACCTTGAAATATGATAAATAAAATCCAAAAAGGTTACCGTAGAATCCGGATCAATATATTTACCGATTTCATATCGATTTGTACCTCATTAATGTACGTTGACCATGTTATTTACAATACATTCTTTTATATTGTGAAGTATATTCTTGGAATGATAAGATTTTACTGTTTTATTAAATTTATATTGATCTGACGCACGCATTCACGCCGAAAGTGAAAATAATTGTACAGCACTGATGTATTGTCACGAGGATCACAGAGAGCATTTCAGTTGAAGTTTAACTTGCCATTAACATTGTGTATTTGTCGTTTTATATAAACTAGGATTGAAACAGACTTATTTACTTACTAGTATGAACAGCATTTATTGCAAACATGTCTTCATACTATTAGGAGACTGAATACAGTAGGACTCTCAGGACATTTGTTAATTATTATCAGGAGATGGGTTAATATAAAATTGGTTAATATAACACTATCAGGAGACTGGCCAACACGAAATCTACCAGACCACTGGTTAAATGTTTAAATAAGAAAATAAGATGACTGGGTAATTAAATATAAGACTATCAGGCGACTGATGAATATGACGATCAGGGGATTGGTTAATTTAAGACCATCAGTGGACTGGTTAATATAAATATCAGGGGATTGGTCAATATAAAACTGGTTAATCGAAGACCATCAGTTGATTGGTTAACATAACTATCACGGGATCGGTCATTATAAAACTTGTTTATTGAAGACCATCAGTTGATTGGTTAATATAACTATCAGGGGATTGGTCAATATAAAACTGGATAATCGAAGACCATCGTTGATTGGTTAATATAACTCTCAGGAGATTGGTAAATATAAAACTGATAAATTTAAGACCATCAGGAAACTACTAGTAGAAAATATAATTATCAGGGGATTGGTTAGTATAAAACTGGTTAAAATAAAATTATTAGGCGACTGGTTGATAAAACTGTGGTTTAAATCTGTTGACTGAAATAAGGAAATGGTCTAGAGTTTAAAAGATTTTTGAAAAGATTAATGAAATAGTGGTAGAATTTAATCATTAACCTTACTCCTGGACGTTGGTTGTACCCTACCACAGCCACTTGTTCAGTCTGAAGTGCCTGTTGCCGCGTGACAGTATTTCCCAATTTACCATCAATTGTTAAAGAATAAAAAAACACTTTGCAAAGCAACTTAATTTTGTTGAAGAGTAAGACTCGGAGCTTGTCAATTATGGTTGTTCATTGGGTCAGGTGCTAAGATCGGTCAGTTTATGAACCATGTCTTGGTTGTTCTTGTCTCAGTTTCACAATAATTGATACAACTGAGTGTACACTCAACTCAAATTTTCCCATTTTTCTCTTATCAATAATTTAAACATTTTAACATTTATAAGACAACGTTTTGTTTTGTTTAATAAACCTACACTAAACAATTTAAAAATAATATTAGATATTCAATTTTAACTGTGTATTGTCTTGAGTTGAGTGTACACTCAATTGAGTGAATGATTGTGAAACTGGGGCCTGGACACTATACGTAATACTACGACAATATAAATAGATTACCCCCATATTTGGTTATCCGAACTGATAATAAGCATAAAACCTGCCGATGTCCTCTTAAAGCCAAGCGCCAGGCGTGGAAGCAGTAATTCATGTTTGAAAGTCTCATTTATGACCCGGTTTGGTTTCGAACCTATGATCTCTCGCTTAATCAAGGTATGATAGTGTCGCATCGGTTAATTTTGTTATCGCTTCATCGAGTTTGGTATTTCACTTGGTCGTATACAACCAACTGCATATACTATTTCTTCCTAAGAAACAGTCGCTTTCTTTTTGCTGTTCAATATAACTGTTTTATCTCTTATTTCATACACGTGGTTCTGTTACTTATTTACAACGCAAATTTTTTGCCATATCCATCACAAAACAATAATTACTCTAAATCTTTCAATATAAAATGCAGGACACAGCTTTCTGGGTCCACTCAGGGTGTGTTAGTGGTCTGTGTCCACTCAGGGTGTGTTAAAGGTCTAGGTCCACTCAGGGCTGTGTTAGTGGACATACTTACGTCTATGTGTTTTCGTTAGATGTTTTGTGGATAAACTTCTTGTGTGTTTATTGTACATCATATAGATATAAAAACATTCTATAAAGATCACGAACTTAAAAACAAGTTATTAACGAGATTCCGACGATGCTTAAAGCAGATGGTTTAGCAATTCAATTTTATTTTAAGACGAGTCAGATGTAGGATGTTAAGTCTTTTACTTTTTTCAATTTTAATCTCATCAAAAGTGAACATTTTTCTTAAGATAAACGTGTTATTAAACATTTGTTACCATGGCTACATGTAAACCAAATCTGATGAGGTGATTCCTAAGTAAGATGTCTTTATGTGAAGTTATAAATCATTTGTTAGGCCACGGTTAATAATTCTTTAATGATGAAGGTACTCCAAATTTACATTCTCCCGGTGAGCTCAAAAATTCTTTGATTTAACTTTTTCTTGACCTAATAATTTTTGGAGGGATAAAATGATGACTCTATGAAGAAAAAAAACATAATTAAAATAAAAACCTCTTTTTCGCTAGTGACATGTTAACGTATCCGTATTCAATTATTATTTTCCGTAATTTTTTACCTTTTTAGGACATTTTCTTTCTTTCTAAAAACCCTTTCAGTTCTTTTAAATCCTTTTTTAATATTTTATGGATGTGGTGGATCTTATTAGCCTGAATAAGTTTATGCTAACCAACTCCATGTGTATGTTAGCGTTAACATCGTGAAGAAACGTCGGCCACAAGTTCAACAAATCAAGTCCACGGTTGTTTAACATTAAAAGTAAATAAATAAATAAATAAATAAATAAATAATAAATAAATAAATAAATAAATAAATAAATAAATAAATAAATAAATAAATTTAGGAAATATTTGGTGTAGAATAAATAGAATGATGATCTTCGAGGTCGCACAGTATAACTATGCCGATAATAACACTCTCTTTTCTCTAGCCTTCTCTAGCCCAAACTTTGATGATCTTATATCCACTTTGGAAACAGAGTCAGACTATCTCATAAAGGGGTTTCACTTTAATAAAATGCAGGCTAACCCTGATAAGTTTCAGCTCATAGCTATTGGTAAGTTGTCCTTTGAAAAACAGACTGAAATTAGTTTGGCAAACGTAAATTGTCCCGTGACTCAGTTGTTAAGCTTCTAAGCATAGACATTGATTACCAACTCAAATTCGACTCCCATATTCAAAATCTATGCAAAAAAGCCTCACAGCAAATAAATGTACTAAAACGTCTCAGTCCCTTCTTGACTAAACTCAACAAGCTAACTATATTTTATATTTTTATCTTAAGTAATTTTAACTTTTGTCCTCTAGCTTGGCACTTCTGCAATGGATCAAATACCAGAAAATTGGAAAAGATCCAAGAACGTGCTCTTAGGTTTGTATACTCTGATTTCAACACCTCTTATGAGTCACTACTGCAAAAAGCTCAGGTACCAACTCTAAACGTCCGCAGACTACGTACTATGGCTCTTGAAACTTTCAAGATTATTAACGACCTAGGTCCTCCTTGTCTAAAAGATCTTGTTACTATTAAAAACTCTGCTTATTCTTTCAGGTACCAAAATATCTTGGGTATTCCACGAGTCAGAACTACAACCTATGGTAAGAATTCGTTTAGATACGCTGCTGCTACTCTGTGGAACGACTTGCCGAACCATTTTAGGACAGAACACAGTTTTTTACATTTCAAAATGCTGATTCGGTCATGGAATGGTTCGAAATGTCGTTGCTCGGCTTGCTTTTCTCAATAGCGTATTTCTGCTTTTTGTGTTTTACTACTATGCTTATTTCCATTCTGGTAAACATACCTAATTTTTAGTTTCTTTTTCCTTCGCTGAGTTCATTATACTATTTTACTTGGTTTTGTCTTAGTTCAGTGCTTTCAGTTCTTTTATTTGATTACAAAATTTGCTAAATTTTAGTGCTTTGCATGTAATTTTATTTCATTTTATGTGTTGTGCTTTTGTATTCATGTGCTTATTTGTTTGATTGTGACTATATGTAATTTATGTGTATATATGTGTCAAATCGGTAAAAAAAGCTCCTCAGAGCTTATGTTTTACTGTTGTTTTAATCATGCCGAATTCAAATAAAGTTTTCCGAAGTTATCTTACAGTGTGTACCCTGTTTGTAAATCGGTTACGATATGGTCAAACGGTGTCCATCACAAGTCGGGCCTGGGGGGATTTACAAAAAAATTGTCTTTGATGAAAGATGTCAAATCCAGGTTATCTGTATCCTTAATTTTCGTTGCGTCGTGCTCTTTGAAACATTAACCGTTTAAAATAGCGGACAGAAATCCGATTCATTATCGGGTCCGTTGCATTACCTTTTTTATTTTTATACAATCAAACTCTCGCAGGTGCTCGCATTTTCACGAGAACTCATCGAGATTTAGCAGAAGTCCAGAAATAGTCATGACTTTCTTTTTCAGTTGATTTCATACATTTCGACAGTATTTTAAAGGTTCAGCACCATCCGATGTCTGAGATAAGACATAGAACCATCGAGAGTTCTGCTAGTGAGGTGAGTTTTCGGAAAATCTCCGCACAATTTTAATGAGATAAGACGACATGCTGCATAAATTTATGAATTTCGTCTGTTTGGCAATCAGTCAATGTTTATGTTTTGAAAATCATTGATAGCATTTTTAAATGTCTTTATGTTCTACGCAGCATTGTTTAAAATTTAGTTTTAAAGTCTATAAACTGCCACGTGTTTGTAATAAGATCAATGATAGTTTGCTAAAAAAAAATTCGATAACCTAATTATATTTGAACATCACAGGCCGCTTGATACATGATCATGGACGGTAACTGTTTGATTGGCTGGTTTAAAGATTTGTTGGTGCAAATAAAAATGAAAAAGAACTTGGTCTTTTTCTAAAACCAAGTTATACTCCATTTATCAATAATTTTATAAAACACTGTATCATGAATATAATTACATGGTGTTAAATGATAAATCATACTAATACTTGAATGTCACATTATTATCATAATTATGATAAAAGCTAGGCTAATAATGGTAATAAATATTATAGCATGTGTGTTAATTCATTCATGGTAGATCCTAGCATAGAAGTCACATATTCAGTATTGATTATTTATTGCATTAAGCAAGAGTTTGTTATTCAACAACACTAAATACCTATAAACAGATGCAAAATTTTTACATATTTTACAATTTACAATTTTTACACCTCTAGGAATTCTCTCTAGCTTATTTAACTCTGCATTGTAAAGACAGATTTGAAAGTAATTTTCAACTTGCAAATGTTGTCACCATTACATGGATTTATTAGGATTATTTATCCTTGTAACTTGTTGATATACATGTAATTATAAAGGCTGATGAAACTTTCTTTTCTCTTCTTTGACATATTGCCTACAGTTACTGACATTAAACAGCTTGTCTTTAACGTGTGAGCAAAGTGATTGTAAACATGGTATGTTTAGAGCACCAGTCGTATATTTTCACCACACAAATGATATTCTGAATACAAATTCAAAATGAATAATGAGAGATTTTGTTGACAATTTTGAGTGATTTATCTTAATTATTGGACTAAATAATTGTATTAATTTTATATATTGATCTCAATGGTTAATATTAACAAAAGTTCAGAAATGATTAAAGTGTGTATTACCACAGTCAATGTTCATATTTTTTAAATAATAAGCCAGCAACAACTTTATACACATAATTAAAGAGTAGCACATTAAACATAGCATAGGATGTACAGAAAATTTCACAGAATCATATTGAATTGTCATAAACAACTAGCTGTTGTCATATACATTTGCTTTATGTTTATTTGTAAATATTTTTCAAATGTATTTCAAAAATGAGTCTTTAAGGTAAGTACATGTATATGCTTGTGGCTACAGTTGACAAACATGTGTAACATGGTCTGTATATAGGTTCTTTCATAGGTGATTTTGAATAGACATTTGTCACCATATTAAAGTTATTTCATAGAATCTCTGAAATTAGTCATGAACTCTTTATTCAGTTTATTCTGTCGTCTGTATAATTTATATAATTATGGAAATAACAATATCATATAATATCTGTCAGTTGATCCAGTATTGGTACATTAAAATTTTGTTCTGTCTTTTTGTATACAGTACTAAAACAAGTACTTGTTTGTGTTACCAGAATTGTATTTAACAGATCACTGCATACTGGTACATTGTACTTTATGTTTCATTATTTACTTCATTGATAGTTGCAGAGGGTGTTCTGAACATTAAAAACCAAAAACTAAAAGAATAAAGCTGTACATGAAATTTAAACCACATATTCACTATTCAATAATGTCATCATTTGCTTTTATTTTTTCTTCTTCTTATCATTGTGATGTGAATATGCACAAATTGCCATTGTCTATATTTTATTTAAGTAGATCAGCATCATCATTGCCTTAGGTACATGACAAACCAGTGTCTGGGAAACCTCAGTGACATAAGGGGAGTAACAGTATTACATTACAGTAATGTGCTGGTAGCCCCTATATTGTAGCAGCCTTATCTATTATAGATTACTGTGTTGTGCATAAAAAACACTCAATACATCATAGATATTCATAATTAATGGTTTGATATCATAAATATTAATTTGAATTTGAATAGAGGCTGTTACATGGTGAGTTTTTTTTAAATTTAAACTTTTAAATTTGTTTCTATGAACTGCAAGGGTAAAAAATGGATTTTAATGTAATGTGAAGTATATGATAAATTTGTTTTATTTCTGATCAATTTCTCTGCAGGACAAAGCAGATCCAACAGGCAGTAACAATGAAGAAGAAGATGATGATTTGCCGACTGGCCAGCTAGGATCTGTACAGAATCTCCCACAGGGAACTGATAAAACACCAGATGCTTTAGATACAGCCCTCAAAGATCTGACACCAAGGTAAGTTGACATTTCTCCAACAGGAAATTGATTAAAAAAACATCATAGCCTTGACATTCAATATGTGATATTCAAGTTTGTGACATCATTAGATCATTGAAATTACTTTTGTTAAGTATTATGAAATTCCTTAAGCAGCAATGTGTTAGAGTCTGGCCTAAGCATTAATTTATACAGACATGGTCATAAGATGGCTGTGTTGAATTTGATTAATATTTTTATCATTGTATAGGTTTAAAAAAAACTTACGTTAAATTATTTAGAAAAAATGTCAAACATCTATGTCAAACATATATGTTATATATGGTATGTATTGATAAGTTATATATATTTCTAGATGGAGAAACTGGGTGATCCGTGGAATATTTACATGGCTTATGATATTTGGATTTGGTTTTGTCATATATATGGGACCCCTTGTATTAGTTTTGTTAGTAAGTATCAATGTATCTTATATTGTACTTACCAGTAGTTATTGGACTAGTATTCAGCTTCTGATTCCAGTATTACTTAGAATTTTACTTATCATGAATTTTTGGATAAATTGAAATTTTGAATAAGCTAAGAATGGATTGTTCTTTAATTAGCCAAAAATGTTATCCTGAGCTTAATTTTTCAGTTAAATAGAATGTAATTAACATTTAAATTTTAATAATTTTGTAAATTGTAAGATAGGTAATTGACAAATATTTGTCTCATATTTTTTCAGATATTTGCCATCCAGATCAAATGTTTCCATGAGATTATCACCATAGGTTATACAGTATACAAATCCTTTGATCTCCCATGGTTCCGTACACTCAGCTGGTACTTTCTGTTTGCTTCTAATTATTTCTTCTATGGAGAGAGCTTGATTGATTACTTTGGTGTGTTACTTCACAGGCAGGTGAGTGAGACTCAGAAAGTTTATTAAGGTGACAGGTATACACTAGGTAGTACTGTTGTATGAATAATTTAATTATTGTGTAAGAGATTGAAGATGTCATAAAATCCATAGTGATTATTTACCAACTTGTAAACAGACCAGAAACTACTTTCAGCTTTATAATCCCCTGCAACTAATTCTATTTCCCTTTCACCAGTGTTGAGAGAGATCTGAATATATCAATGTCCATTTGTATGTATGTTTGTGTGAATGTGTGACCGACATGATTCAGTTCCTATGTGGTCATTTACCCTATTGATCGTAGTCTTATTTAAATGGTAAACCATGTTAATGTATAAAAAAGAGCAGAACTGTTTTCTTTAGATTGGGTCAGGTGATTAGTCATGATGGCAAATGATGAGATTTCGTAACAGCACTCTTATACTTAAGAGATGAACATTATTTCTAAAATTCAAAAAAAAAAAAAAAAACAGCTAAAACAAGATACTTGTTAAACAATGTATGTGCTTTCCAAAGCTAGCACAAACAGTTTTTGTGTCTATGGAACAAAACCAAGCAATAACTTCACATCCAGGTCATCATAATCAGTTAGATCAGAAATCTAAACAGGGGCACTGGCTAGATTACAAATACCAGAATAAGAAATACCAGTATATATCATTCAAAACCCCTTTCAGAATGATATCTTTCATTTGCGCAAAATATTTAAACTTCCTTCAGAAAATAAACTTGACCAATAAAATATAACTTCTATTATATATATTTCCAGTCTGTGATTTAAGATTTAGTAAAAATAAATTTAAATCTTCTGGTTTTTTATCGGTAGTTTTACTTTATTTATACTGATGTATTTTTTACATTTTCAAATCGCAAATAGCTGCAATAGTGATGGTACTTCTTTAAATAAGAACTTACTTCAGTCACTTTTTTTGCACTGAAGTATAAATAGAAATGCATGTTGGTTTCATTTAGAATTCATTCAAAACTCTGGAATGCTATTTTGAATCTAAGGCAAACAACCTTATGATAGGTTCTGCAATTGTTTGTGTGTACTTTCAAAGTGAATGCCTATCTACATAGTATTGTTTGGGCTTCCGATTTTAGCACTTCAAAAACCTTCATCTGATTGAACTTAAACTTGGTCCGACAGATAATTACTCAACTGTTTTTTTTTCTTAACTGAATGATAACATATATTGAAAAGAGAAGAACATTGTACTTATTTGCTGTTTTTGTTCATTTATTTGAGAATTAAAAAAACAAGGACCCTCATGTTTGAGGCTTATATAAATTTAAACAAGATTTTCTATGCTTTGTTTCTTTTTTTTGTTTGTTTTTTTGATTTTTTAACTTATATGATATTTTTTTTATTTACAGGAATTTATGCATCCTTTTGTGACATTTCACAGATTTATATCCTTCTCGTTATATGTTGCTGGATTAGTTGCTTTTGTTTTCAGTTTAGTCAAGAAACATTACCTGAAACAATTTACATTGGTAAGTTTTGGTTTATGTCATGATACATTTAAATAACAACATGTATGTGCAACACTTGTGTTTAAGTTTATCTGTTTCAAGTAAAGAAAAGTTTCAGTAAATCTTATAGTATACAATAATGTTATCATGAATATCTATATTATGTTTGCACAATTGTATTTTATGAATGGAGTTCACAAAGAGTATGTAGCATAAGTATGTTATAGATATAGATACAGTTAAAAATAAATGTCTGCACTAAAGTTATGGGGTATTACATGTCACACTAACATACTGTTAGAATTTGCAGATTTTCTGAAGATTATTATTACTTTATAATTTTAATTTTTCAGATTTACTTATTGTAACTTTTTGTGTTTGTATTGCCATTTAAACTATCTGATATCACATGATAATATGAAATTAATGTGCATGGATCATAAGCAGGAAGTAAGAACTGGATATATGTTTGCTAATTATAATTTTGTTTTGCAAACCTTAATAGAGTGTATTTTGTTGTTGTTTTTTTTTCAGTTTGGATGGACCCATGTCACTCTTTTAATAGTGGTAACTCAATCACATCTTATCATGCAAAATGTTTTTGAGGGACTTATCTGGTATGTAAATAACATGTGTCCTTGAATTTTTAAGGCCACACATAGCCAATATGTCATTCTGTGTTTGTCTGTCTTCCTGTTCATCCATTTGTCACACTTCAACTTTTGAGTTATTGAATAAAATTATTTTAGGCTATGTTCCATTAAGAGCATTTTAGGCTATCATTTATCACCTTTATCAGTGACAGTTGAACCAAACCAGGATTAGGTGTTCCATTTACTCATTGATATACTTTTTACCATGGCAGGTGGTTTAAGCCTCAGCCTATAAATGATGGTGCCTCTCAATGGTTAGCATTGTGTTTCATTGTTTATGGGCAAATTTTAGTGTGAAAAAATTTGTAAGGTCTGCCAAAGGTTGTTGTTTTTCTCTTGGCACCTTTATTTTCTCAATTATTCAGTAAATTGCTGCCTTGATAAAATAAATGATCCTGAATATGGCATAAAATGTCCCATTCTGCATTTCTTATCATAGTTATGGTTCCTGGCTTAGTTAATTTACTTCATTTTGTAAATTAAAGGCCACAAATTTGAACCATGATTCCGTCTGAAATCTTAAAATGACCCCCCAAATAAGTTTCTTGAATTTAGATATTGAAATGATGGGTCCCTCAAGTTAGACTTGTGTCCCATTTCTGGCTCATGACTGGAACCCCCAATGTTTGAACATAGCATAGATAAAATTTCACTAAATTACTTTATTATTATTATTATTATTATTATTTAGAACCTTTTCTAATTGAATACTGTATGTTTTTTTTTTTTTAAAGTTTATTCACAGTAATACAACATATACATTTATATATATATATATATATATATATATATGACAAACATGATAAGACATAACAAAAAAAAATACATATAATCAATTTTTTACAAAATGAGACCAGAGACGCCCTAGACAAGCACACCAGGATCTAGCTGGTCCTAAACTGTAGATTTTTTTTTTTTTTTTTACATAAAAACCAGACTTATATTCACACACCCATACAAAAACATATTTCGATAATGTAATTAAAGGCACTTTTCAAACATTACATATCCATTTCGTGTAACAGACCCCATTTCTGCGCAAAATTGCCATATTGAAATTTTATTTTATATAAATATTCTTCAATTTTTTTATAATAAAACATTTCTTTTTTCATGCCTTCAAAGCATGGAATGCTGTTTTTTAATTTTTGTTTATATATATGAAATTTAGCAAGAATAATACATAAATTTACTATATCATTATTTTGGGAAAAAAATCCAAAAATAACTTCTGTAACAGAAAGTTTTAGATTTAAATGCAATGTATCATTTATCCACAACTGAAAATTTTCCCAAAAAGATGTAACACACTTGCATTCATAAAAAATATGAATTAAAGTTTCTGGTGCTTCATGGCAAAAACTACACAAATCACTTTCAACAACATGTATTTTTTTCAAAAACTGATTGGTACTTAGTAGTCTATGTACAATACGAAATTGAAACCATCGGAGTTTTATATCTTTTGTGCATTTAAATATAAGTATGTTACATCTTTTCCAAAAATCATCAGAAATATCCTCTATTTTCTGCTGCCATTTTAACTCACTAGCTGGTTTACTATACAATGTTTTGACAAAAGTATCGTAAATATTTCTAGTTCCTTTTTTCAATTTTACCAGGGAAAGTATGAATGTGTGACAATATGGTAAATTGCTTTTAAAAATAAGAAAATTGAAATTTATACAATTTTCTTTTAAAGCTTTACATATACCAAAATATTGTGTGAAAGGCGGATAAAAACTAAATTTATTACAAAAATCTTTATAATCTAAAATGTTACCATTTACATCTAATAGATCACCAACTAATCTAACTCCCTTATTGAACCATTGTTTAAAAAATACACACTTTTTCCCAATCTTAATTAAATCATTATACCATAAAGGTGACAATATAAACTCATCTTGCTGAACATTCATATACTCATTTAAGGATGTAAAAACATCTTTCCAAAAAGGATTACTAGTTTCAAATATCATCTTCTTCATAAAAGAGGAGCCAAACTTAGTAAAATGTTTAAAAGTGTCAGGCATAATGTCAAAAAGTAATTTATTCCAACCAGAATCAGATAACAACAACCTTCTTATCCAAGTTAATTTCAAACTCTTAATAAATGTTTTGACATGTATCATTCTTAAACCTCCATTATGATAATCTTGAATAATTGATTTTTCGAGATATTCTGTCAGTTTTCGAATCCCAGATATAGTTGAAAAACAATGTTTCTAACTCATTTAATATATTATTACTTGGATTGGGGAGACTAATAAACAGATGAGTAATCTTGGATACCAGAATGCTTTTGACAACAGTAATTCTACCTAAAGTTGTTAATTTTCTTTTAGACCATGAACTAATTAGCTTCTTCATCTCCTCAATTTTGTGTCTAAAATTTAAATCAATTATTTCTTTGAGATGTAAAGAAAAAGTTATGCCTAAAACTGTAAATGGTTCATTAGTCCAACTCAAATTATATTCTTTACACACCTTTTCAGTGCTAAATCGTTTTGAACCAATCCAAATGCATTTAGTCTTATCATAATTAGGACGTAAACCTGAAAATTTTGAAAACTGCAAAATTAAAGACAATGTATTTCTCACAGAAGATTCTGTTCCATCTAGCAGAACTACAGTGTCATCAGTGTACTGAGATATCAAATATTCTCTGTTCTTTATTAAAATACCCTTTACATTTTTACTATTTCTAATCATAATACCAAGAATTTCTGCACATAATATAAAAAGGTAAGGGGATATTGGGTCCCCTTGTCTACAGCCTCTACCAATGTTAAAAAAATCTGAAAAGAACCCATTTTGAATGACACATAGTTTTATATCATTAAACAATGTCTTTATCCACCCTATAAAGTATTTTCCAAAATTGAAAAAATTAAGAACGTTAAAAATGAATTCCCATGATACTGAATCAAATGCCTTTTCAAAATCTATTAGCATTAATAGCCCAGGCATATTATTTTCTTCTAAATAGTGCAACATATCGTAAAGCAGTCTTGTGTTTTCCCCAATATATCTACCAGCAATAAAACCCTTTTGATTTTCATGAACTAATTTATCAAGAACTGCTTTCATCCTGTTTGCAATTGAACCAGATATTAACTTATAACTAACGTTGAGAAGGGTGATAGGTCTCCAGTTTTTTAGGTATTCCAGGGCTCAAATTAGATTTTAAAACAGGGAGAAGTGATTTCTCCCTCAGCCAAAGTTAGGGAGAAGTTTTTCAAAACAGGGAGAAGTTTTTGCGCAACGCAATTCACGACACTGGAATTTCTGTCCTGTCGCGATCATACATTTTATATCATGTATTACAAAATAGACATTATAACATGCTGGTCCATCTTCAGAAATATGCATGAGATAATTTAATGTAGGGTTTGAAAAAGATGTCCAAAACTTTGATAAAATCCTATTTTTGGTGGAAAAACCCCCTTTTAAAAGGCACACTTGAAATTGGAAGCAAAAGTGCTATCTTGAATAAACTGCTGTTTGTCATCAACTGGCTCCTTAATGTTAAAGTTGGCTAATTTTTGGCTCATACTTTTCAGGAGCAAGATCTCACCCTGATTTTGTTTCAAAATGTTATTTATTTACTTCTATAAATATTTTAAATATTTATTTATATGTTTTAAGTATTTGAACTCTTTTTGATAAATAATGATAATAGAGGTGAGCAGTTTATAATAAATTATTTGATTGTTATATAACTTTTTTCATATGTAACATTTACATTATACAGATGGCAATATAAATTATATGTGAAAGTAAATTATAAAAATATTGTTAAAAGAATTTTGATAGTTTATTTTTATCAAAAATAAACATATTTTCACAAAATAATTTTCCTTGGTGAACGTAATTTTTGAGGTGTTGTCTTATCTATGAAAGGAGAAGAACCACCTTACATTCCAAAAGCATCACTTTGTTCAACTTTGACCTGACCAATGAAATTTGTCGAATTCATAATGTTGGTAAAATGGCAGCATTGTAAACAAATCCACCGGTGATGTCTCATTTTATTATGTTGATACTTGTGTTAAAGTTTATACAATGATTTTATTTTGAAAATAAGTTATCTGTCTTTGATATCAGGGTGGTTTTAATCACTTTCAATTTCAATGAAAAATTACAGGCGCGATCCCATACAAATATCGCCGAAAATCCATAACATAAGGAATATCAATGTATACTCGGGCTGTAAAACTGCCTATTATCTTAGGCGCGTGGAAGAAGCCCTTTCGTGAAGCATTAATCCGCTCAACCAATCAGGATAATTAACATGCATCATGACACCTGTAAATCACATAGCCAGCAGCCCGAACATCTCGGGTTTTATTGTTAGATAATGGGTTTCAAAAATAAGGGCGACTTCAACTTCGCTTTTTCGGAGATATAGGGCGAAGTTTTTTTAAACAGGGCGAAGTTATCGCCCGACTTCGCCCTTATTTTGAGCCCTGGTATTCTTTAGGTTTATTTCCTTTTGGCAGCAATGTAATGATTCCCTGTTTTTGAGTATGAGAAAGTATACCTTTATCGTAACTAAATAATAAACTTCTGAATAACAGGTCTCCCAAATCTACCCAAAACATTTTAAAAAATTCAGCTGAAAAACCATCTGTACCCGGAGATTTATCATTTTTTTATTTTTTTTTAGGGTGGATAAAATTTCTGATTTTGTAATTGGATGGTCTAAGTGATTTTTCATTATTTCGTCTAACTTATCAACCTTATATTCCCTCAATAATTTGTCTAAACAGACTTTTTCTAATTCATTATGTCCATTACTATATAAATGAGAGTAAAATCGTCGAGTCTCCTGTAATATATCTTTCTGATTTATTAATAATTCCCCATTATCCTTTTTTAGTCTAGAAATTGTTTTATTTATAAAATTTCGCTTTTCAAGGTTGCAGAAATACTTGGTTGGCTTTTCGCCCTCTTCTATCCATTTAGCTTTTGTTCTAATCAATAGACCTTCTAGTTCGATTTTCCTAATTTCTTCTAATTGTAACTTTAAGTCCACACATGATAATAAATTCATTATCAAAATCATTAATTATGTTCTTAATATTATTAAAATATTCGGGGGAATTACTATTTGGACCATAGATATTTACCAAAGTTATGTTATAATCTCCAGTTTCTATTTCTGTCACTAGTAAGTTACCATTGCTATCTATTTTTTCCCTACCCAGTTTATAAGAAAAAAAATTTCCAAACAAAGATGCCACACCCCGTGAGTTACTGTTCCCTGGGCTGAAGTGACAATCTAGACCCCATTCTGATCTAACCTGGTTTAGAACTGATCTATCAAAATGTGTATCTTGTAGACAGTATACTGATGCTTCTTTTTCTCGCAAATATTTAAAAACATCCTTTCTTTTTTTATAATCCTGTAATCCTCTACAATTGAGGGATAGTATTTTTAGTGTATCGCTCATAGTTAATAGAGTGATAAGTCAGACAACCAAAAGGGGACTATAGAGGAAAATTTGAAAAGTGCTAATATAAGAAACTGAAACACATTCATACTACATACAAACCAAAGACAAAACAATAAAATAATAACATAAATTCCGTCCACCATGGTACTGTTGAGTACTGTATGTTAATTAAAAGCAGTTATCTACAGTCATCTTTCTTTGCATTTTAAATTTCTTTACATTTTGTAGCATGAGCAATATGATTGATTGTGTGTAAGGATAACTACTATTTAAATAATTATGTTCACATATTTTCATAAGTTTTGATTGTCCCTTTGTTTTCACTTCAGTATTTCTGTAAGATAAATTTTGAGATTTATATTCATAATTTATTTCACCTCATTGTGACCAAAATTGTGTTTATTGTTGGTCTCTATTTAATAACATGTCAAAATGGATACCAGCTAATAATAATTTTTAGTCTTTACACTAGCACTCTTTAAAAAGACATTATTAAGCTGTAGCAAAAACAATAGACTAGAATCAGTTATATGCCTCAAACGTTTTATAAAAATAAACAAAACAAACAGCATATGGTAGCTGAGAAAAATGAATACATGTATACAAGTGCAACTTACAACCAAAGCAACTTATTTCTTGATTGTTTTATTTCATTCAGATTTCACATTTTCATATCATTTTGCAAGGGACAGGATTTTGTATTTTGTTTGGTTGAATAAACTGGTATGAACATTTGTGAAAAGACACTTCTGTATGAAAATAAATTTAGAACAGGGCATAACTGCATTTTATTAATCTTTTTGTTGAGCAAAACAAATGACTTGTTAGAGATCTCTAGTACATACTTCTCTTTGTCATCATTGTTGTTAGTTGATCCCAACACTAACCTGATTATAAGAACATTCTGACCAATTGGAGTCATATTATGTTCATAGTTTTCATTCTATCTGTTATTATTTAACAGGTTGTTGGTACCGGTGTCTATGATCATTTGTAATGATATCATGGCTTACATGTTTGGATTTTTCTTTGGAAAGACTCCCTTAATCAAATTATCTCCAAAGAAGACATGGGAAGGATTTATTGGTGGAGCATTTGCTACATTGTTGTTTGGATTTGCTGTAAGTAATAACATTTTTTAACATTCAGTCAATTTTATGTTTATTGTAAAACACTGTATTTCTGTTTCCTTCTCCATAACTCGACAGCTCACTAAACATTGTAATTCCTTAGGTATGTCAGTAGTTTTGGAAGGTTGATAGTTTACAGAGAACAGAATATTTAGACAGCTGAATGCCTCTTGCTAAGCTTCTGATTTATGTATTTCAGTTATTTTTCTTTTAATAGATGTAAATAGCTTAAAAATCATATTTCAATAACAACTCATTTTGGATAAGTCAGCTTCCTTAATTTGACTGAAAACTGAAGTTACAGTAATTTGAAATTAGATTTCGTTCATTCATTCATTCATTCATTCATTCATTCATTCATTCATTCATTCATTCAGTCAGTTGGTCAGTCAAGTCAGTCAGTCAGTTAGTAGATGGGATTTTAATTCATGGCAGAGTGGGTAAGGTCTCCAACTCTTTAATTTAAGGTTGTAAACTTCAGCTTGAGCAAGGCATTTAATTTCACATTTTTCTTGTCAACCCATCTAATAAATGAGTGAATAAGTATACAAATGCAGGAAGATATCCTCATAATATGATCTTTTACCTTAAGTCACTTCACTAAAACCAGCATTAAAACTGCTGTCAAGCCTTTGGTTACAATACCAACTACATGGGATATAACTCTCTGAATAGTTTGATTTCAAAATTACATGAATTTTTATTTTGATTTATTTCAGCTGTCATATGTATTGGTACAGTTTGACTATTTTGTTTGTCCCATTGTTTATGATGAAGGAAAAGACAAAATTTCATTAGAATGCGAAAGACATCCGGTTTTTATCGTAACTGAGTATAACCTGCCGCAAACATTACAGACATTCTTTAGTATTGTGAGTAGTTAATAACAGAATAATTATGATTTACTTCAACTCCTTGTTCTGTCAAAACTTGGTGTTTTGTAATGAATTGGCGAGAAATCAAAAGAATTTGTAAAGTAATACCTAGGAGTGTGTGAATATGTCTGTTTTTATGTAAGAAAAAAAAATATTGTACTTTATACTTAAGCAATATATTATGATATCGAAAATATAAAAATTAAAAAAAAAAAAAAAAAAAAAAAAAAGAGAAAGGGTCCTCATTGAATTTTAATTGTAAAACTATTGCGTAACAAAATCTAATGCTGTAAATTAGTTTTCTGCCTTTAATTATATAACTTTGTTTTGTGCTGAGCTGAATAAAACCTACTTGGTGGCACTAAATCCAAACCACTTATCTGGAAATATTGTCATAAAAAATAAATCGGAAATATACTTAAAAATTGTCATATTTGACTACTTAAAAATTGTCATGTTTGACAAGTTTTGTGATTTTTATTTTTTTACGGATATACATGTGTGTATACATTCTTTTGTCATAGATATTATAGGCTTTATTAATAGATGATTAAAAATTAAAGAATCATTGAAATTTTGTAATTTGTACAATCAAATGCTGGAAATTAATAAAAATGTAAGTTGACATTTGTTTTATCAATTAAGTTTATGTATACTTGTTTTCAAGTAGTGAGATGACCATAAAGAGGGTTTATATGGATATTTTGTGAGAGAAATTACATGGTTATAATGCATGTTAACTAATGTATGAAATTGTGTTAAGTCCACAGACAGTAGATCATTGTTATCCTTGATTATGGGAATGACAATGATAAATTTATCATGAAAACAGTTATAGAGAATTATACAACATTATTATTTTTTCAGCTTGGACTTGAATGGAAGAAAGCTCACATTTATCCATTTATTCTACATTCAATTTCTATGTCTTTGTTTGCATCTGTAATTGGTCCCTTTGGAGGTTTTTTTGCCAGTGGATTTAAAAGAGCATTTAAAATCAAGGTATGTACACAACCAGAGCCAACAATAATAACATGCTACAACAAAACACAATCAAAACCAACAATAACAGGCTACAACAAACACAACAAGACCCAACAATAACAGGCTACAACAAAACACAACCAGAGCCAACAATAATAACATGCTGCAACAAAATACAACCAAAGCCAAGAATAACATCTTACAACAAAACATAATCAAAGCCAACAATAACATGCTGCAAAAAACAACCAGAGCCAAAAATAACAGCCTGTAACAAAACACAACCAGAGACAACAATATTAGGCTTTAATGAAACACACAACCAGAGCCAACAATAATAGGCTACAACAAAACACAACCAGAGTCATCAATTTTACACAAAAATTATATTTTCCAATATCATTTTTAGGATTTTGGTGACCTGATTCCAGGACATGGAGGCATTATGGATAGATTTGACTGTCAGTTTTTAATGGCTACATTCGTACATGTCTATTATACCAGTTTTATAAGGTAAATTCATCAAACTATATATAAGTGTAAGATTTATACCTTTTGGATACATATTCATAATTCATATTTCTCATTTGTGAGGGGAGGTTAAATTGTTCATCTAGAATAGGTATATATTACAGCAACAGACTACAAATTGTAATACATGTTTCAGTATAATCTCACTTTACCTCTATACACTCAGTTGCCTCTGTGGCAACCTTGTGTTCATCATCATCAGGCATTGTGTTTCCTTAATAAAATTTAGTTGTTCAAACTTATATTCATGAATAGCAGATTGTGCAGTACTTGATCTTTGCACAGATCAAAAACAGTGGTAGGTTACAGACCTCAGTTATGAATTGACACCCAAATTTGGTCATAAAACCTTAAGTGTTATGCACCCATAATTCAGTTATTTTTCAAAAAACAATGTAAATATTGATATTTTTTGTGAAACACTATACTAAACTCATTGTTCTGATTTTCCATTATTACTTGATGGTCAATAACACTGAATTCTTTAGAGAATCACACCTATGATTGGACCAATAAACTTTACATTCTTAAAGTAGTAATACCATATGTTTTCTGTTCAGTAAATACTTACAGAAATTTTGTTACAATTGACTGAATATGCTGTTCTATAAACTTTATAACTTTTCATTGTACTTTGTGAATATTAGTTAATGTTTTTCTGAGATGTAAGTCAGTAATATTTTCTTCAGAATGAATGGTCTTTTCTCTAAATTTCAAAATCACAATCACATAGAATAAACAAAATAAGGCTTCTTGGAAGACATAATTTATTAGAAGTTAGCATGATGAAAATTGGTTTTTTAGTCTTTATTCTAAATGAATTTTTTTGACCTCATTAACATGATTTTGTTATACATTGTTCTTCAAATCCTATGTTCACTGTGTATGGATGTTTGTAATGAATTGTTTAAAATAATTTTCAATATTTATTGATAAAAATATTTTAGTTTATCAGTGTATGAAATCATGCTGAATTTAAAACTTGTACTTATCTAAAAATGTCGGTGTTTTCTTTAAGGACATAACAAGAATTTACAAATTATGCCAGATCTGAATTGTAATATACTGATTTCAAACCTTGCAGTTTATTAATACTTCAAATTGTAAAAAGTAAAATTGACTTTTAATTAAAACAAAGAAATCTAAATATAAATCAGAAGTACTCGAAACATGTATTTATGCCATAGAATACAGTATTAGTATATAAATAGTAATTATTTTTCAATTTTTTTTTTACCATTTTCAGGGCACCAAATGCACAGAAGATTCTTCAGCATATTTCACTTCTAACTGCAGAAGAACAGTTGCAAATTTTCAACACTCTAAGAGATAAACTTATTTTGAATGGCATACTACCTAATATGACGATGAAATCCTAGCATTTATATGTCATAAATATGTATCATAGTATCTATTGTCTAAGATAGTATTTCTGGATCTTTGTGTGGTCCTCTTAAGGTTTTTTTGACCAACTCCTTCTCATCAAACATTTGGTCCCCTTGGTATTTTTGGTCTTGTATCAAGGACCTACTAAATGTATTCAGTTATCTGTGGTCCAATAGGTATTTCTTGGTACCAGTATGTCTATGGTTCACTTGTTGTCTTCAAAAAAAGTATGGTCCACTTAACATTTTTGGACATATGAATGTTTTATTTGAATTTGTTTTTAATAACATGGGCATTCTTAATATTTTTGATCTGTTACATGTCATTTTCTTAGGGATTGTTGTCAGTTTACAGTAGTCCTGAGGAATAGTGTTTTTATATTCAGGTTTCGTGAGTAATTTATTTTTTAGTACCTATCACATATTTTCTGATCAAATTAATGAATTCCAAGTACATTAAATTCGGATTTTTTTTTTGTATTCATTGTATTTATTGTGCAAAATGCAAAAATAAAGCTATTTTGAATGTTAATGTTTAAATTTACAATGTAATTTTCATTTACACTAGCTGTCATTTTACAATGTGAAAATAAATCTAAGTAAATGAATTATGATGTCAAATTCAGAAAAATTAACTGTTGCAAAAATGTTCTTGTACTAAATATGACTCTGATATCATGATCCAATAAACTGTATCTAGACATGATTGCATAAAATTTATAGGCTCCAGAATGTTAGTACTAAATGTTTTTTATATGTATAAATTATGTGGTGCATAAAAATGTTTTTAAAATGTTGCCTAGGTTCAAACTAGAAAATGTCATTTTTATCTGGTGTTGTATAAGTAGAAACATTCACTGGTTCAAACTATTCTAGGAAATGTGATTGATAAATTGTGTTGTATAAGTTGACACATTTAATGGTTTCAAACTTTTCTAGTAAATATGATTGTTATCTGGTGATGTATTGGTAGAAACATTTACTTTTCTAGGAAATGTGATTGTTATCAAATGTTTTATAAGTAGAAACATTCACTGTTTTCAAACTATTCTAGGAAATGTGATTGATAAATGGTGTTGTATAAGTTGACACATTTAATGGTTTCAAACTTTTCTAGTAAATATGATTGTTATCTGGTGATGTATAGGTAGAAACATTTACTTTTCTAGGATATGTGATTGTTATCAAATGTTTTATAAGTAGAAACATTCACTGTTTTCAAACTATTCTAGGAACTGTGATTGTAATGAGATGTTTTATAACTACATGTAGAAATCATCACAGGTTTACACTTACATAATTTTGGTACTATGAGCACTTTCATTGATTTAAATAGTGTTCATGTGTTAGAAACTGATCATCTAATGGATTTATTTCCAAAGTTAATCTGAGTTAGTAGAATAATATATAGATAATAACAGCTCATGATTGATTATTTCCCCTTTGATCAGAGATGGTGAAAATAAATAAATCTATATATACAGTCAAACCTGTGGTAGCGGTCACCTGTCAGTAACGGTCAGTCTGAAACGGTCCCTAACGTTTTTACTATATAATGAACCTCTGTAGAGCGGTCACCTGTCTGACGCAGTCAGCGGTCACCCTAACGGCCGCCAAATCGGAAAAATTACATGTGTACAACGGTCACTAATCCCATTATCTGGAACATTTTTGGAGGGAAAACAGCCATAAAGTCCATTGAAAAAAATGGTAAAACTCAAGACATAATGATAAAAACTAATAAAAACAATTTTATCAGTCCATGTGTTCTATGGAAAACTTGTAAATCAGGAAATAAAGATGTCTTACATAGAAGTCAGGACAGTAGTCATTTTTGCCTATTTCTTCTCAAATTTATAAAATTAACACTTGACAATAATAAAATCCTCTGAAAGATTGTTCATCAATTATCCACAATAAAGCCCAATGATTTAAACACTGTCAAAAAGTCGGCTCTTCAAGGTGAAGTATTGATTTTTTTATCACCTCTCAGTTGGGCTCACAAAGGGGTTAGGTTACCTGGACATGTATTACCGGTAAAAACAATTTTTATATTTTATTAGTCCTCTTGTTTCTTAAATACAATTTTTTCTTGTCAGTCATAATTATTTTTGAAGTGAAAGTTGTCCAGATTTTTTTGTTTTTATAAACAAAAAATTCCCCTTATTGGCAATCCTTTTAAAACTGAAAGTTGTCAGGACAACTTCTAGAAATGGGAGATGCAGATTATTAGCCTAGGGGTTAAGGTAGTGTAAGAATGTTACAAATGCCAATGCAGGGCTTTTTGAAGCTCACCTGATAAACTTTTTTTTCAGAAATGTTTTGAAAAAGATATATGGATGCATAGAATATTATATATTCAATAAATGACACAAAGCCAATAATTTTTCTTGCATTTTAAGAGTCCCTAAAATATTAAATAAAAATAATTGTCCATTTTAATAATACATGTATACATTTATATTGGTGTTTTGTGCATTCATTTTATAATTTTAAATTCGAGAAGTTATATGTCCAATGCAAATCAAGGGACATAACTGGTCTTTAGAATATCAACCTTGTCTGCAAAGGTCACCTATCAACAAAGGCCACTTTTAGCCAGTCCCTCAAGTGGCCTTTGTAGACAGGTTTTACTGTATATATATATATTTATATATACTGGGTAGATATATGAATTCATGATGGATGTAATTTTACAGTTGATCAGAAACCATGAAAACAGAGCACATTAGTAAATAATAAATATTTTTGCTTGTACAGTATTTTCATGATTTAGAATTAAGATTTAATACAGGGAATTTCAAATTTTATTTGTTTTTATAGTTTTACTGAATGGATTGCATCATTTTATAAAACAAAAAAAGTTTTTAAGTTATATAATGTTTTAAATCAAAGAAATTTTTAATTACTTTTTGTTGATTGTTTTGAATTCAGATTTTTTTAATAGATATATAATAAATTTTTTTTAACTTTCATCTTATTTAGGTATATACTGATCATCTTAGTCCAGCTATAGAGGAGATAATAGTCCAGATGATTAATTTTATAAACATTTTTCATTCGTAAACATTTCTTGTCTCAAAAGTATTCTATGTTTAGGTATGATAATATTGCTTATGAATAACATAGAGTTTACCTAGAATTGTTACAAATTGCACTAGTCTTATTATCACTATGTTATACCTGTACAACCATTATCATTTGTAATGAAGATGTACATAACAGACCACCTGATGACAATCAAAAAATAAAGGCAAAATATTCAGGGTTGTTTTAAGCACCAAAATGTCACAATTTTTCCTTATTTTGAAATTACATTTTATATGAATTACAAAAATTTATTTTCACATATTTCAAAATTTTGAATTGTAACTTATAGCAGACATTGTAACTACCGGTGGACTGTGTCCTGTCAAAACTACCAATTTTCATTAACATTTCTTTGTTTTATTCAAGCATAATTCTAAGTTTACAACAACAATTTTATTGAATTTTTATGTTATTTTTGCTGATTATGAAATTTTACTTGTAACTGAGAATAATTATTTCTTTTGAACTAATGATGTATAACCTTCAGATGCAATTTTAAAATTGTTAAACATATGTAAAGGGAGGATAAATTTCTGTCATTTACAAATAATGTTAAAGTAATACATATATTAGTTGAAAACTGAATTACAAACTGTTGTACATAGAATTATAACATGGTATGCTGTCTGTTCATAAATCCAAGCTTAATAGTTGTGTTATATACATGTATATGTCTGCCCAACTGTGTAAGTATATGAATGGGTGACTGGCTTTTAGCATAGTTTTTGCAAATCCTGACAAAAATGATCTTGATTGTCGATTGATGTGTCATGACTTTAAATTCACAAACTTACTAGCAACATAAACTTGTGATTGACACAAAAGGGGTGGGGGTGGGGGGTGGGTAGCTCCTCCTTAAGGTAAATTATCATAAATATGTAATTGTATATTAATTTATTCTGTTACTGTATGTCTAATTTTAATGTCAGAAAATAAATATGACAGTTGATTATAAATTCAATTATCAAATAATGTGTTATTTTAGTTACATCAATTCACAATAATGTTTGCTGGTGTTTTGTCAGAGCTTGTAATCATGTTGATTTGATGGACTCGGCTAGTGCCGAGACTAAAAAAAACCTAATCTATTGTCAGTGGTATTAAGTATTGTTGTCATAGAAATATTCTTGTTATCAGTGATGTAAATGTTTGTTAATAAATCATTAATCAGATAAAGATATAAATATCTCTGTTTTGTTTTATAGCTTATTTATTTTTAATTGTTTTACCATTTTAGATCATTACTATTTATTAGAGAGTTTATCATACCTGTATGTTAATAAATGTAGCATTGGTTATATCTCTATGTTGAAGTATTATACAAGCACTCTGTATGCACTTATTCTAATACATTGTACAGGTATATATATATCACAATTATCACAAATTTTCTTATTTTGGTAGGTTTATTACTTTCAGAGTGTGAAGATTAATAAAATTTACAATTTGCTTTACTAAAATTCTGTATTTTTAGATTTTATTTATGTATACATATACTTGTACGTTTTTTTTTCTTTCTTTTTTTTTTTATTTGTGTATACATATACTTGTACAGTTTTTTTCCTTTCTTTCTTTTTTTTTTTTTTTTTTTGGGGGGGGGGGAGGTGGTCTTTTTTTTTTAAAAATGAGGTCAGTAATTTTATTTATTTTTTATTAATGTACTAGGTAAACCTAAACCATGAATATATACTACTTTGCAATGCCATTTGCACTATAAGGCAACTTGGTCTTTGTTTATGTTTTAAAACTGGCAGTTGTTACTGAAGATGATGTTTGGCATATTCAGTATTGCATTTTGGGATGTAATATCTTAAAAGTTCTTTTAAAACTACAAATAAAAGGTAGAGGTATCAATGTTGGTATAAAACTGTTTGATTTTCACTGTAAATAACTGTTGGTACCTAATTCTGTACAGTTTTAAGATCTCAATGATTTACTTGACCATATAGAATCCATCTTTTTAACCTTTAATCTTAAGCTGTAATGACATTTAATTCCACAATGTAGGTGTAAATCAGGGAGCATTTGTATAAAGAACAAACTAGTAATTAAATCATTTGTCTTAAAATATAGTATAGATCATCAGTCTTAAAATGGACTATACATCATTAGTCTTATTTGAGCAGAGCCGTTACTGTGAGTTTCTAGGCAAAGTTTGTGTTGTTCAATTTTTGTCAAAAGTAACTAAATGGTTTTAACCTCACTTGAAACAATTGAAATGGAAAATATTTATTATAAAATTTGCTAAGAAAATACGTTGTATTTTAATTTTTTTCCATTGCTACTAGTTATCATGAAAGATAAAATTTTTGTCACTATGAATGTGAGTAAATGTTATTGTTATTTAATGGGTAAATGAATAGTATGAATTTCAGTAAAATAAAAAATATCTTATTCATGTATAAGTGATTTTTATCTTAATCTGTAGGTTATTGTTGTCTTTCTACAATTTTTTCTCTCAATATTGTATTAAGTAGTAAAATAAATATTGAAAATTGACAAATTAGTTTTCTTGTAATTTTTATCTTCGAAGGGGCATGATGGAACATATAAGCTTTTGCAGTGGTTACAATCATGCATTAATTATTTCCATTTTAATCAACTTTTCCAAAACTACTGGGCCAAATTTGATGAAACATAGTAATAATCTTGTCTTATTGAGCATCTTTCATGTTTCCACAAATGAAGGAGCTCTGTCCCCTTGGAAAATAGGGGAGGGAGGAATCTTGGAAATCTTTAAAAAAATCCTTTTTAAAACATGAGATATACTAGTATCTTCGGTATTTTATATTTCCTATAAAACATTCTTAGGACACCAATTTCCAATTTTGTACAAATGTAAGGCGTAGGGTCCAAAAGGCAAATACAAATGTACATGTATTATTGAATCTACAAAGCTGTTATGCTTTTGTATAGACATGTATAAGAATGCTGTAGCTATGGATACGAGGATCATTTACAATATAGGTCAAGGTCATGGATTTAAAGGTTGAGGTTATAGATGCATAACATTACTGAAATTATTTAATTTCTTGGAAAATAAAATTATGAATACGTATTATTAGCTCACCTGACCAAAGGTCATGTGAGCTTATGGCATAGCGCAGCCTGTGTATGTGCATGTGTGCATGCTTGTGTGTGTGTGTGTGTGTGTCTGTGCGTGCATGTGTGCTTCGTAAACACACATTTTCGACTTCTCCTCAGAAAGTACGGGACAGATTTAAATGAGACTTAGCCAGAAGCATGTCTGGGTCAGTGCAATTCAGAGTTGTCATGGCTACTAAAACTAGGTCTTGGTGACATAGGGGTTCAAAAATCTTTAAAAATCTTCTTCTCCGAAACCAATGGGAAAAAAAATCTGATGTGATATTTGGCTTCTCTAGTGTCTTAAGCCTGCAGTTTGTTCATTTTGTGAAATTTGGTTGAAAAATGGGTTACGCGTTTTTGTGTTTAATTCTAAAAAATTTTTAAAATGGCTTCAAATTATTATAAACTTGACTATTTGAACAGATATTGACATGGGGTTTTCAGTTTTCACTTTTTCTTTAAATAACCTTTAAAATGGGGTCAAGGACAGAGGTCAAGGTCATGACCTAGTTTGTAATTTTGCAGTTTTAGGCTATTTTCTTCAAAATTTTTCAAGATATATAACATCACAACATTGTTAAAATGTTCAGCATGACAAAATTTAAAAAGAAACAGTTCTGTAACTATATGATAATGCATGCAGAAGTTGTTGCCCCTGAAATGTTATATTTTGCTTATAAAAACTAAGATTGTGCATTAGCTTGAAAACTATTAACTTTTTGCATAGACATATATATTAGAATATTGTAGGTATTGACATTACGATCATTTTGATATATGGTTCAAGATCATAGGTTCAAAGGTCAAGGTCATAGCTGCATAAGAAGACTCAAATTGTTAATTATCTTGAAAACTATTAACTTTTTGTATAGGCATGTATAGTAGAATATTGTATATATTTTTGCAAATGATTTTGGCCATATTTTCAGGTTAGTGTTAAGGCCCATGGGCCTCTTGTAAAAATGGGTTTTCCTTTTTTTTTAAAAAATAGTGTCAAGATCAGATATCAAGGTCATTATCTTTTTTTTAAATCTGTGCTTTTGTTACTATTTGGTCATGTTTTATTGAAATTTTTTTTTCCACATGTTACAGTTTTCATGATTTGAGCAAAGATCAGTCCTTGACCTCAATGAAAAAATAAGGTTTAAAGATTTTGAAGCAGGATTTTCTCTTAAATATTTCATAAAATGGCCTCTATTATTAGCTGAATGTAAAAAAAAAAAAAAATTCAATCATTTCCTCATTTTTTTTCCAATTTTTGTCCTTTAGGAACTATTTTAGCTATAAGCTTAACTTAGTGAATGCTCATAGTGAGCTATTCAAATGCTCTTTTTAGCTTACCTGAACGAATGCTCAGGGTGAGCCTTTCAAATACCCTTTTGTCCGTCATCCATAAACTTTTCACTTGAACGACTTCTTCTCTTGAACCACTGACCCAGTGATAGTAAAACTTTACCTGGATCTTACTTGGGCAAAGCCCTTTCAAGTTTGCTCAATTGGTTGATGTTGACCTACATTCAAGGTCACAGTGACCTAAAGCAGTGACACATTTAAACATCTTCTTGTCATGAACCAAAAGGCCTAGGAGCTTGAAACTTTATATGTTGCATCAGGACAAAAATTTTTACCAAGTTTGCAAAGCTGGTTGACCTTGATACATTCAAGCTCACAGTGACTTAAAGTAATAAAACCTTTAAACATCTTCTTGTCATGAACCAAAAGGCCTAGGAGCTTGAAACTTAATTTGTAGCATCAGGATGAAAAGATCTACCAAGTTCACAAAGCTTGTTGACCTTGATCTACATTTAAGGTCACAGTGACTTTAACTAGTAAAACCTTTAAACATATTCTTGTCATGAACCAAAAGGCATAGGAGCTTGAAACTTCATTTGTAGCATCAGGATGAAAAGATCTACCAAGTTCCCGAAGCTTGTTGACCTTGACCTGCCTTCAAGGTCACAGTGACCTAAAGTAGTAAAACCTATAAACATCTTCTTGTCATGAATCAAAAGGCCTAGAAGCTTGAAACTTCATATGTAACATCAGGACAAAAATGTCTACTAAATTTGCAAAGCTGGTTGACCTTGACCTACATTAAAGGTTACAGTGACTTAAAGTAGTAAAACCTCCAAACATCTTCTTGCCATGAACCAAAGGGCCTAGGAGCTTGAAACTTTATATATAGCATCAGCATAAAAAGGTCTACCAACTTTGCAAAGCTGGTTACCCTGACCTGCATTCAAGGTCACAATGAACTAAAGTATTAAACCTTAAAATGTCTTCTTGACATGAACAAAAAGGCCTAGGAGCTTGCAACTTCATATGAAACATCACAAGAAGAAGCTCTACCAGGCTTGCAAAGCTGTTTGACCTTGACCTATATATTTAAGGTCAGAGTAACCTCAAGTAGTAAAGCCTTTCAAATCTTTTTGTTATCGTCTTCTTTTAAACCAATGGTTAACTTAATTATAATCATGCCTGGGTTAAGGCCTTTCAGATTTGCACAAATGAAGAAGTTATGTCCACTTGGGGAAATAGTGAAAAACTTTAAAAATCTTCTCCTCTAAATGAACAATCGATATACCTTAGTAATTTCATTTATAATATTAAAGGTCATCTTGTTTTAGATTTGCACAATTGGTAGTCATGGGGCTCAAAATGGGGAAATTGGCAAGACACTTAGTAGTGAAATTGCTGAAAATGATATATTTGTCAATATATCTTAAATACTGTTAACATTTTTATAGGCATGTATATAAGAATATTGTAGATATTATGATCATTTTGATACAGGGTTTAAGGTCGTAGGTTTAAAAGTCGAGGTTAAAGCTACAAAAGAAGAATAAAATTGCTAATTATTTTGCAAGTAATTTTGGACATATCCTTAGGTGAGTGTTAAGGCCCATTAGACTCTTGTATGTACCATTTAATGTCATAGACTTTTCCTAAAAAAAACTACTTCTCCAGAACCAGTGATCCCATTGCAATGAAACTTGGTATGAATGTTGCCATCCTTAAACTCATTCCAACTGGTTGACCTTGACCCTTACTCAAGATCACAGTGACCTAAAATATTAAAATCTTTGAACATCATCTTGTCATGAAAAGAAAGGTCTAAGAGCTTGTAACTTTAAACATGCATAAAACATCAAGGTATTAAGTTCTACCAAGTTTTGCAAAGCAAGATGTATTTGACCAACATTCAAGATAGGTGTGGTCTAGAGTAGCAAAACCTTTGAACATCTTATCATAGATTGAATATCCTAGGAACTTGAAACTTTTATATAACTTTAACGTATGAAGCCAAGTTACCAAATTTTGAGAAACAGGTGGTTATTGACCCAAATTGGGGTCACTGTTACCTCAAAAAGTACAACCTTTAACATTTTAAAGTGAAAATCAATGTGAGTCAATGTCACTGTTACTTAGAAAGTAAAACATTTAAACATCTTTGCATGGACAAATTTGCTTAGAAACGAGAAAATTCATATATAGAGGCAAGTCATGAATATCTATCAAGTGTCAAAAGACGACTGACCTTTTTCCAGATTCAAGGTCACAATGACATGAAAAACTTAAACCGCTGAAATGTTTGTATCTTACCATAAACTGAATGTTTAGAGGCATTAAACTTCATATAGCATTAGTGTCGTAAGATATATTAAGTTTTGAACGCCAATTGGTCTAGTTGAAATAATTTTATTAAATTCTGATTTCTGCGATGTCTTTAGATGAGCGGTTCAATATCCACGTTCCTCTTGTATACAATATTACTGTCGCTAGAACTGAGATATTTTAATATTTATTACTTTCAGCACAAGTTATATTTTATTTGCAAATATCTTGGACGTGGGTTCAAAGTAGGAAAATATTGATGGTCCCTTTCATTAATTATTTAAGTCTGGATGCATCTAAAATTAAGCGTAAAAATTACGTTATCATCAAATTTGCCATGTTTGAGAACCAAATTGTCATTTGATGAACTGATAAGGAAAGATTTAATTTCTGAATTTTAACAGAAATTCCAAAGATTTTTTGACAAAAATTACCAAATGATTTTACAAGTTTGTGATGCGATCCAAAACACGTAGTGTGTATAAAGCTATCCCAGACATCGATAAGGCAATTAAATTTTAATAACAATAAATTAATACACTTAGGCGCAAAACTGTTTAAAGAAAAGAAAATTACACAAGAGGCCCATGGGCCTTAACGCTCACCTGAGTAAATTGTTTGCGAAGTGCAATAGACAATATATTAAGTACAGAAACTTTACAAGTTTTATAAAGTCAAGAACTGTCACCATACTTAATTAGAAATATCTATTCATGTTTCAATTTTAAGTAGCTTATATGCATGTAGTAAATGAAGCACAATAAATAATTTCCAAACGCATTAACCCTCTCAGTATACTTATGCAGCTATGTCCTTGACTTTGACCTTGACCTTTAAATCTATGACCTTGGACCATATATCAAAATGATTGTCATATAAATACCTACAATATTCTAATACACATGCCTATACCCACAATTAATAGTTTTCATGATAATTAACAATTTCAGTCTTTTTATACTGTTATCGCCTTGACTTTTGAATATATGACCTTTAGCCATATATCATTATAATTGACACGTCAATATATACAATATTCTTATATACATGTCTATACCAAAAGTCAATATTTTCAAGATAATTGACAATTAAAGTTCTCTTATGCTGTTTTGATCTTTACCTTTGAATGCATGACCTTGAGCCATATATCAATATAACTGACATTTCATTATCTACAATATTCTAATATACATGCCTATACCCACAATTAATGGTTTTCAAGATATTTAACAATTTTAGTCTTATTTTGCCGCTGAGCTGTTACCTTGACATTTGAACTTAATACCCTGAGCCACAAATCAAAATGATTGTCATGTCAATACCTAAAAAATTCTTATATACATGCCTATACAAAAAGTCAATAGTTTTGAAGATAATTAACAATTTAAGTTCTCTTATGCTGATATGACATTGACCTTTGAACTTATGACCTTGAACCATATATCAAAATGACCGTCATGTTAATACTACAATATTCTAATATACATGCCTATACAAAAAGTTAATAGTTTTCAAGATAAATAACGATTTCAGTCTTCTTTTGCAGCTATGACCTTGACCTTTGAACTTATGACCTTGAGCCATATATAAAAAATGGCCGTCATGTTAATACCTACAATATTCTAATATACATAACTTTACAAAAAGTTTATAGTTTTCAAGATAACTAACTTACTTTCAGTCTTCTTTTGCAGCTGTGACCTTGATCTTTGAACTTATGGCCTTGAGCCATATATCAAATTGTATAATTACCTACAATAATCTAATATACATGCCTATACAAAAGGTTAATAGTTTTCAAGATATTGACAAAAATATAACTTTTTGCAATTTTCCCACCAAGTACCTTGCCATTTACCCGTTTTGAGCCCATGGCCTTCAACCAGGCATGAGGGTAGCCAAGTTTCATCAAATTTGGCCCGGTGGTTTTGGAGAAGAAGATTAAGATGTTAAAAGTTTACGCACGACGCACGCACGACGCACGACAG
Source organism: Tegillarca granosa (assembly GCA_029721355.1). NCBI lineage: Eukaryota > Metazoa > Mollusca > Bivalvia > Arcoida > Arcidae > Tegillarca > Tegillarca granosa. The sequence continues at coordinate 11,495,126 of CM056594.1, read as the reverse complement.
GCGAAGATGGATAGCAATAGCTCATCTGAGCTTTCAGCTAAGGTGAGCTAAAAAGTAATTGCAATCACAATTTTTTTTATATAAGTAAAGCTTGATTATTCTACAGAACTTAATTTTGACATTACAATATGCGGTCAAATAAATAAAATAAAATAAAATAAAATAAAATAAAATAAAATAAAATAAAATAAAATAAAATAAAATAAAATAAAATAAAATAAAATAAAATAAAATAAAATAAAATAAAATAAAATAAAATAAAATAAAATAAAATAAAATAAAATAAAATAAAATAAATAAAATAAAATAAAATAAAATAAAATAAAATAAAATAAAATAAAATAAAATAAAATAAAATAAAATAAAATAAAATAAATAAAATAAAATAAAATAAAATAAAATAAAATAAAATAAAATAAAATAAATAAAATAAAATAAAATAAAATAAAATAAAATAAAATAAAATAAAATAAAATAAAATAAAATAAAATAAAATAAAATAAATAAAATAAAATAAAATAAAATAAAATAAAATAAAATAAAATAAAATAAAATAAAATAAAATAAAATAAAATAAATAAAATAAAATAAAATAAAATAAAATAAAATAAAATAAAATAAAATAAAATAAAATAAAATAAAATAAAATAAAATAAAATAAAATAAATAAAATAAAATAAAATAAAATAAAATAAAATAAAATAAAATAAAATAAAATAAAATAAAATAAAATAAAATAAAATAAAAAAAAATAAAATAAAATAAAAAAAAAAAAATAAAATAAAATAAAATAAAATAAAATAAAATAAAATAAAATAAAATAAAATAAAATAAAATAAAATAAAATAAAATAAAATAAAAATAATTAACGCATCTTTACAAATAAAAATATTTTAGATCGTTTGCAAAGAGTCAAAATGTTCAACATCGCATTTGTTTATTACAGGACAACACTCTCAAACAAGATACTGGTTTAAAGCAAAGATCTGAGGATTGTATTATACTCTTTTGAGTTAAAGGTTACATTGATTTCTTTCAGTTTGGAGGTTTCTTCAATCATCATTTAGTTCTGTCTTATCACTATTTTGCTATCTATATAAATGTCTTCACTACAGGAAACAAAAAAATTCTGTTATTAAGAATGGTAAAAAGGTTGAAAACAAGATACCAATATTTTTTATATATAAAATATTTTGCCAAAGAAATGATTTTTTAATACAATATCCTAAGGAATAACAATTTAGGGCGAGCATACCGCTCAAGATGAGAAAAGTACTAGTAGATACCATATGATAGAGCTCTAGGAACAAACTGGATATAAAAACCATACATATCATCGTAATTGTAGAATCGACAGAAAGAAACGAATCACATTTATCCGACTTCTTTTTTAGCTAATAATAATCCTCTAGATTTCAGGCATGTATTTTTTATATTCAGATATTTTAATATATAAGTATTGTATCGGTGGGTTTCATATATATATATACATATATATATATATATATATATATATATATATATATATATATATATATATATATATATATATATATATATATATATATATATATATATAATATATCAAAACATTCTTCATTAGTTTGTCCTTGCAATAAAGAGAAAGCACGATGGTTAGGGTTACAATATATAAAGTAATCCCAATAATTTATAGATAACCTGACAAAAGTTAAGAACACATACGATAGCTTTCATACACCAACTTTGTATATAGAATTAAAATTATCCTAGAATTTAGCTAGAAACTACTCTCTCTCTCTCTCTCTCTCTCTCTCTCTCTCTCTCTCTCTCTCTCTCATTTACTAGTATTAAGATTCTCGTTTGGTCACAGTTCAGTTGCAAGAGTTCTTAAATATCACTTTGTAAATTACGGATGTCACTTTTTGTCTGTATATATATATATATATATATATAATTTTCATGCTTTTTGAACCCGCTCCAGATTTTCGTAGTTAAATGAGCTACCCGTCTGTCTTTTACTTTAAGTCTATAGAATCTACATGCTTAAAATTTTTCATCCATGCAAATGAAATAACTCAGCCGATTTCAGTAATTCATTTATATAGCAAGCATTTACATCAAGATCATTTCTGTCTTTGGCGTAAGGCTAAATTATATCACCACAAGATATTAAAGAGGTAGATTTATGTATAAGATAATTCTAAAATCAATTCTTTATACGCCCCCAGGCACGTTAAATTGACAAACGCTTAAATAACAGCGTGTTTTCGTTCCTGGTAGGTAATAAGTGTATTCCATGGAATCCATAGTCACAAAATTGAATTGATTCTATAAATAACCATGCTAACCTACATTATGTCAATGCACTTCAAATGTGGGTCAGCGTTTGTGGGTCAGTAGGGTGCAAGATATAGTTAACCTTTGACCTACTAGAATATCTGTTCTTCTATTTTAATTGATAATAAGCTGTATGCATTACTTGTATAATTTATTTTGGATAAAATAATTATATTTTCACAGTAAAATCGAATTATATACATCATTTACACCAAACTTATTATTTTTCGATCTACATTTCGTGGCGGAGTGAAGATATAACTTCCAGCAGGAAGAGCCGCCATGATGAAATTAATACACATGCAAAAACACTGATCGTCAAGTTTTTCCTTGAATTAGTACATTTTACTTGCGTTATAGAATATGACAGAATATTACAATGGTTTAACAAATAACACGTGAAAGTACAGTATGTATATTGACTTTTTCGTCGGTTTTTACTTCCCGACAGAAGATTCATCTGTTGACTGTTCAGTTGTGAATTATCAATAATCAATCTGGTTAAACCAAAGGATATTTGGAATATGTGATTTTGGAAGTTTATACGGTAAAAAATTCAAGAACTCCGTGCAAGGTTGTTTTGAAGACGTTAAAATGACGAACATCATAAAAGAACTCGTTAGTAAGAACAAAAGAAGGTATAAAGAAGATGGGTACGACCTAGATTTAACCTGTATCCTTTGATTATTAGTGCACCTTTTGATGGCCCCTTGGGCTTAAGCAGTAGGGCCATCCAATTTATTATCCACATTTTGTAAAACCTGCTATTATATTTTGTTTATATGGTCTAATTTAACTTATTATTATTTTATGTGTCACTGTGTCAGTAGGCATTGTTGACAGACTTTAGTAGTACAAGGAAAAATGAAACAAGGAAGTGAAAACTTGTCAATTGTTGCACACTACATTGTACTGTTTCATTATTATCCGCCCATGTCCCTGGAAATAAAAGGTTAAAATTGTCAGTTTTGTGTCCTTAAATTTGAAAGAAAGAAATTATAAAACATGGTTGTAATATTGTCTATAAATTGTAATGGGGTGGACTTAAGTCCTCTAGTGCTGAAATACAATTTAAAATATATACTAGCATCATACCTGTTCTTTTAACTTGTTGAAATGATGAGATTTTCTTATTTAAAACAAAAATGTTGCTTTTGAGACATTGAAAGCCTGTAATTTCACAGAAAAATATTAATTAAATTTGACAAAGATGGGCAAAGATTCAAAATTGATGGCAATTACCTAGCATCTAAGCATAGATATGTATGGTTAATTGTGGTAAAGCTTGAAACAAGTACTTTTCTAAATGATATGGTCTGATGGACTGTTTTTTAATTATTCAATACATTATTTCAAAATCTGTGAAATGTGAGAATTATTGAAATGTTTACCAGAGTATTCCATGTTGTAAAATTTCTATTTACTGTTCAAAATAGATTGAATCCCAATTAACCATAAAAATGTAAAAAAAAAAAAAAAAAAAAGAGTATTGACCAAGTCTTTCAGTCAGAGTTAGGGATCAAACTGGGAGGGACCCATTGTTTGCCAAATGGTAATATGAGACACATACTTCCAAACCATATTGACCTAGAATAAAATGAAGGTTTCACTGGCTACTGAGATCTTTTCTTCTTCCCTGATGACTGAAATTGGTGCCATAGGGCCCTGTAAACACTTAAAAAACATATTCATGAATAGTACTGTGGTCTGGGTCCTAAAGCAAAAGTGAGCATTTTATTTTTTTGCCCATTTCTTCAGAACTTTTGAATAGTTAGTATAGTATATAGTCATAGCACCATCAAAATATTATACTTAAGCCAGCATTCTTCTCTCTCGAACAAGTATTAGAATTTGCTTGGAATTGCTTTACAAGTCATGAAGAAAGTCTTCTTGGTAGTTTCTGCCAGTAAATTCTTGATACCCATTTGTATATTACAACTCTACTTGGTTTGAATCTCAAAGTGCTGAAATGCTGAAAGTAAATGGTTTTCTCCTGGCACCCCAATGTCCTCCACATCCTAGAAATGTCTTGATGTATTATAAGTAGAAAAACCTTGTCTTGGGTGTAACATTTTTTCTTTAAATCATCTATATCACCTATTACAAATATTACAAGGGTTATATTCTTGTTAAAATGTGTGAGTTCACACATTAGACTTTATATGCATTCTTATATCAGGAACATTAAGATAAATAGTCTGTAACATATTAGTAATTTTTTCAAACCAACATTCTGATTGAGTCACTTACTGTCTAGATTTCTAAATTCCCAGTAATCTACAACAGAAGTTGTAAATTATTTACATTTTATGAAAAAATGATGATATAATATTTTAAACTAATCTAAGTATGTTATGACAAGGAGAGTAAGAAATGGTTATACATATATATGTATATATTCCTGGGTAAAACTGTAATTTTTATTGATTTAATCTTTCAGAAATATTTAATGATCAACAGTTGACTAACAATGCTAGTTACACTGCAGGAATGTATCTGAAACTGAAGAAATTAGCTTATAAAATATATATGTGTAATTGTGTATTATTCTTTTTTGTAACTTTTCTTGGAAAAAAATTAAAATTTAATAGTAGCAAGTTGATGAAAAAAAATGTTTTGTAAAGCTTTTGGTTAAAATTAATTTAGTACAATGTACATATAAGATATGTTTACACACATTAAAGTTGATCATTGTGTGTTTTTGTACAATTTTTAATGTAATGGAATTTGAAAGTAGAAGTAAAAACTTGTAGAATATTGCATCTAAATCTCAAAAAGTGTGGGTGTAAACTGTGTAGTACTTGTATATGAACTTTGAACAGAAAAAAATTGGCTCAATGACTTCAGCTGTTTATCTATTTCAAAATTTCATTAATGCTTTAGTTTCTGTTGTAAAACTATTGAATTTACTAACATAGTTTGATTAAAAAGGTTCACACATAAAGATAAGTTTATTGGTTTTAGGTTTAAATTTATTTACTACAATGCAGAAAGCGTGCTATGTGTTAAATAGATTTGTTCTATTTAATATTTTTTTTTTTAATGTTTAATTTTTTTTTTACTTTCATCATATTGTAATAAATGTGTAAACTGCAGCCACCATTTGTAACAAATATGTTACAAATTGTAACAATGCTGTTATATTGCTACTACCAAGTGTTAAAAAAGTGAAATGCCTGCTATGCAGTTTAACTGAGATACCAAATGTAATAAAATTAAATTTTGATTAAAAAAAATAACCAACAGTGATATTTTCTACATGAAACTTCATGTAAATAACTTGGTTTTGGTAAGCTATTTCAAAAAATAAAATAAAAAAAATTTGAGGGGAAAGTTATTATACAACATCACCAAATTTACATGAAATATCTATACTACATGTATATAACTTGGTTTTGGTAAGCTATTTCAAAAAATAAAATAAAAAAAATTTTGAGGGGAAAGTTATTTTATAACATCACCAAATTTACATGAAATATCTATACTACATGTATATAACTTGATTTTGGTAAGCTATTTTATAAAATAAAATAAAAAAAAATTTTGAGGGGCAAGTTATTTTATAACATCACCAAATTTACATGAAATATCTATACACTAGATTTGCATTGAAAATGGTAGAGAAAGGAAGTTTTTTGTTCTGTTTACATACAATTTCTAGCTCACCTGACCAAAGGTCATGTGAGTTTATGGCATAGCGCAGCGTGTGTATGTGCGTGTGTGCGTGCATGTGTGCATGCATGCATGTGTGCGTTGTTAAAACACATTTTCGACTTCTCCTCCGAAAGTACTGGACAGATTTCAATGAGACTTGGCCAGAAGCATGTCTGGATTGGTGCAATTCAGATTTATTCATGACGTTGCCATGGCTACCAAAACTAGGTCATGGTGACCTAGGGGTCCAAAAATCTTTAAAAATCTTCTTCTCCGAAATCAATGATAAGAGAAAAAATCTGATGTGATATTTGGTTTCTCTAGGATCTTAAGCCTATAGTTTGTTCATTTCGTAAAATTTGGTCGAAAAATGGGTTATGTGTTTTTGCGTTTAATTTAAAAAATGTAAAATGGCTTCAAATTGTTATAACTTGTCTATTTGAACAAATATTGACATGGGGTTTTCAGTTTTGAATTTTTTCTTGAAATAAATTTTAAAATGGGGTCAAGGTCAAAGTTCAAGGTCATGACCTAGTTTGTAATTTTACAGTTTTAGGCGATTTTCTTCAAAATTTTGAAAGATATATAATATCAAAACATTGTTAAAATGTTCAGCATGACAAAATTTAAAAAGATACAAAGTTTCGTAACTATATGATAATGCATGTAGGAGTTGTTGCCCCTGAAAAGTTATTTTTTGCTCATGAAAACTAAAATTGTGCCCTAGGTTGAAAACTATGAACTTTTTGCATAGGCATATATATAAGAATATTGTAGGTATTGACATGACAATCATTTTGATATATGGTTCAAGATCATAGGTTCAAAGGTCAAGGTCATAGCTGCATAAGAAGACTGAAATTGTTAATTACCGTATATTGGAAACTATTAACGTTTTGTATAGGCATGTATATTGGAATATGGTAGGAATTGATATGGCGATCATTCTGATGTATGATTCAAGGTCTTACGTTCGAAGGTCAAGGTCATAGATGCACAAGAAGACTCAAATTGTTTATAATCTTGAAAACTATTAACTTTTTGTATAGGCATATATATTAGAATATTGTAGGTATGACATGACCATCATTTTGATATATGGCTCAAGGTCATGCATTCAAAGGTCAAGGCCATAGGTGCATAAAAAGTCTGAAATTGTTAATTATCTTGAAAACTATCAACTTTTTGTATAGGCATGTATATAAGAATATTGTATGTATTTTTGCAAATGATTTTGGCCATATCCTCAGGTGAGGATTAAGGCCCATGGGCTTCTTGTTTGGAAATTACATGAATTTGTTCCATTTCTTTTTGAGTTGATGTAAATTCATCAAAACATATATTGCATGCATAAAGTGTGCTATATTCCTCTCTATATGAATCTTTTCTTGTTGAATGTAACAGTATTGTTATGTGTACTTGATTTCCTTTTTGATGAGAATGATGGTATAATATACTGTTCTTAAGTGATTTTTTTATTTTTTTTAATTTTATTATTATTTTTTTTTTTTTGCATAAAATTAAAATAATTCCATAAACAAAGTTTAGATTCATGAAATATGTCAAGATATTATTAGTTATCAACTTAAATTTCTAAATTGCTTCAGATGTGCAAGATGTGTGAATCATTGTGTTCTAACATATGTGTAAAATCATAGTCCAACTGCAATGTGCCACATTTTTCCAATTTCAATTATCAACTCCTCTGAAAAAATCCAAGAAAATGAAATAAATCATTCAGCACTATTTTGCAACACTTGGAATATTCAGTTTCTCTTTATTACACATGGATCATAATGTTATGGAGTGGTTTGTTGGATCCGAGTGGTTATAAACTGGTTTGTGGGGTTGAATTTAGATCACATCTTATGGAGAACGATTCACCCGTTTCTTAGAGACCTTTGGTGTTTCTATAAGGTTTTAAGTTCTTGGGTACTAATAATATATTTGTAAGGTATTTTTTTTATCTATCCTAATAATCAACAAAGGTACAATAGCTACCATGATACAATGTTCAACATTTATTATTTCGATAACAAGATTATATTTTTGTGTGTGTAATTTTTTTGTGAATTCTCTGGATTTGACAGTAAGATACTTTATACGTAGAATCAGCTTATTTTCAGAAAATTTATTGAAAATGTTCATGTGAAGGAACCTCTGAGCATTGTGTGATTGTTTTATTCACTTTGGAAACTCTCTAATTGTAGCATTTGTTTGTGTTCAAGATCTCCACTTCGTCAGTTCTAGGACTACAGGTCCCCTTGTTTGCATCATTACAGAGTGCCACAGTTCTTTGTCAGAATGACCACTATCATAGCTCAGTTGGTAGAGTGCTTGCTTCCTGTTTGGGAGATAGAGGGTTCGAGCCCATGACTAAGACTTAAAAATTGGTAGTGATTGTTCTTTCACAGAGCACTCAGCATTTAGAAATGAAAGTTACGGGGTTGTTTGGATGAAACCTTAAAAACTGATGCCCTATGTCATGGCAGGCACGGTGCATTAAAGAACCCTCCCTGTACATTGCCCTTAGCACACTGTAAAGGTGCACTGTAAAATTTCTGCTACTTCACCTATAGCTGGTGACATCTCGATATAAGTGAAATATTCTTGACTGGAACTTTTTTAATTTATACTAACACAAGTTGTTTTGTAGTTTGTACTTTCAGTATGAGCAAATGATTATTGTTCTAGAACATTAAATCAAATGAAGTTTCCTAAACATTACAAATGGCATCTATAGACAGTTTTGTTGCAGCTTGGCTTCGAAAAAATGGTTGCTGCTGTACATTTGGCGGTGACTGCTATATAGAGGTGAAATAAAGAACAAAATTCATTGGGGGGAATAAGATATGACCGTTATAGACAAGTGGCCACTAACACAAGATAACTGTAATTGAAGATAATAAAAATATCAGTATGTCTTGGTATGTTGTTAATGAATCTTGAATTAAACCTCTTGAAAAAGACACATACACAATTAACCTTTGGATGATGCCTGTACATTATAAAGTCATGCTTATCTATGTAAAAAAAATAGAAGTCATAAGCAGATGGCATATGATATATATTTCTATGTTATATAACTACATGATATAATAGGCTAAAAATGAAAGGTACAATTTATTAAAACATATGCAAGATCTACTGTGTATATATATATATATGTGTGTGTGTGTGTGTGTGTGTGTGTGTGTGTGTGTGTGTGTGTGTACTTAATTAGCCAATTGCAAGTTCAATTTTGATCATTTACAGTTTTTGTTGTTTTAAGTTTCAAAAGTATATAACCAAATTATTGCATAATTAAAACAACAAATGAAGAAGCAGGTCACACTAGATTACAAATACTTGTATCAGGGTATAGAGTGAGAAAATATTTTTGCCAGATTAGACAGCTGGAATTGTGATGCACAAGATTTATAAATTGAAAATTACATAAAATATAGTCAAAATTAAAATACATGTATTTAGTCAATAATTGTTGTACCTAAGTTTGAATCTTGAATCCTATTTTGAAGAACTTGATTTGAACTTTTAAAGTCAAAAGTCAAAAAATTTTGATGGAAATAGAAATGTTAGTTTCTCTTTGTCTGCAGGTGTTTTGTCCCGTGATGTTAAGTCTTATTTTGTTTAATGTTTTGTTAGCCTGTATTATAAAGTTAAGATTGTAATTTTAAAAGTTAAAAGCTGATGGCTTCAGATTTGTAGTTCACAAAAAGGGTTTACATGTAGTCCTTATGTGAAATGTAAATATTTTATTTCAGTTTTAGCCACTCTTAGGTTGACCAGGGATAAAAATGATAAATGATGTATTGAAAGCAAAATTTTGTGGGCATAAAAAGGTTTCAGATACCATGAATGAGGGGTTGTGATGGGTTAGGTGCTAGCTTTCAGACCCAAGGCATCTTGTCACTGTACCAGTATAGTAGTGTCACAGGAAAGGGAAAAAAAAGCATTGGCCAAACTGGGACTTGAACCCACAACCTTCCCAATACTAGTCAAACGCTTTACCAAATGAGATACATGGCCATCTATCAAGACGTGTCTGCCACAGTAGACTCACAGTAGACAACCTTCCCAATACTAGTCAGACGCTTTACCAAATGAGATACATGACCATCTATCAAGACGTGTCTGCCACAGTAGACTCACAGTAGACAGCCTTCCCAATACTAGTCAGACGCTTTACCAAATGAGATACATGACCATCTATCAAGCCGTGTCTGTCACAGTAGACTCACAGTAGACAACCTTCCCAATACTAGTCAGACGCTTTACCAAATGAGATACATGACCATCTATCAAGCCTTGTCTGCCACAGTAGACTCACTAGCACTCTAAAGGCCACCATAAATGCACATTTGAACACTTGCACACACACACACACACACACACACACACACACACACACACACACACACACACACACACATACATATATTGGACCAGTGTTTAGACTTATTTTTGAGTCTTTTAAAACGTATATTGTATCTCATTATTAATAACTGATACAGTAGAACTTCGATAACTCAAACTTCGATATCTCGAATACCACGGATAACTCGAAGTCTTTATTTTGTCCCGACCGGTTTTCTATATAAACTATATTAGGAAAACTTCGATAATTCAAACTTCTATAATTCGAATACCCCCGATAACTCGAAGTAAAAATTTGGTCTGTAGTTTAAAAATCTATTGAAATAAACTTCAAAAACTCGAATTTTTTGTAACAATGTATGATCAATGGAGAAATCACATATCGGTAATTAGGCTACCGTTATAGTAGTGAAATGAACTGAGTAGTTCTTGTTATCTATCATATAAATTAGTATCAATTAACGGATTAATATTCAGTACCGTCACGGACAATTAAGCCTAACATGAACGCTAATCCCCTACTCTAATAAAAGAAACCAATTAATATGCCGCGGTCGATTACTTTTGACTTAAGTTCTCCAAGCTTAATTAAAACGACTAAGTCAGTTGTACTCACGGCTCCATTAAAATCTTAAATGACTTATTGCACTGCTTTATAATTTCATTTTATTTTTGTTCGTATTGTCTAACGAATGTAAAAATTAAGCATTTTAATAAATATGTACATATATCTGATTTCCGATTTCGTTGTTCGTATATATCATGATCTTAAAATAAAATAACATGTCTCGCACGCTTTTACCGTCAATATCAATTCTTTAAAAATTATTTATTATATTTTCTTTAAAAATTATCTTTTACTTTTTTTACATTCGAGTACAGGTAACTGTTTAAAACATCAAGATTTCTGTAGCGGAAACATATATTAAGATGACACCATTCTTGGACATCATCCTTCAACTTCGATAACTCGAACACCCCGATAACTCGAAGTCCCCAGCCCAGTCCCGAGCACTTCGAGTTATCGAAGTTCTACTGTAAATTCCTACAGTATGTATCTAACCAACCAACCTTGTGTGATGTGACTAGAAATCACCTTTTATGACATTTTTCCTGGTAGAACAAATTCATTGTTACACATTACAAAGTTGTAACATTTAATAACATTGAATTTCTTTTAGAAATAGTAAATGTGTTTCTTGTAAATTAAATTTAATTTCATTTGACATGCACTGACAGTCTTCAAAAGATAGTTCATGTATTGAAATAGAACTTAATCCAAAAATATCTATTAATCTTTTTAAGCAAGTGGATGAGAAATAGATTGAATGGATAAAAAAAAACACATAAATGTAAAATGTTGAATATGAAGAGATTTTTATGTTGTATCTATAGATCTTTAAACAGTGTTTATATAATTGAATTATCCAAATATATAGTCTACTGGTATATGTATTCTAAAAAAGACTTTAGTAGAAACCTTATCACAAATTTGTTTGATAATTTAGGATTCTGCCTATATATGGAACATGCTAATCTATGTATAGAAGGTATGTCGGGATAATATAGCTACAAATTAGTTCTTTGTTATTGTATGAAGTCTATTTGTGTCTGAACTATACATGGAATAACAAATGATGTAATGCAAAGCATTTTATCAGATTTAAACAGATATGTTCAAAAATAGCTTGATTCTGATAGTTTTTTTCCTGAAATTGTTACTGAATTGTGTTGGTAATGGTTTTTAGCTCACCTGAGCAGAAGGCTCAAGTGAGCTTTTCTGATCAAAATTTGTCTGTCATCGTCGACGGCAGCGTAGGTGGCGTAAACTTTAACATTTTGGACTTCTTTTCTGAAACTATGAGGTAGATTTCAATGAAACTTGGTTAGATGCATATATGGGCCAGTGCAATTCAGATTGTTCGTGACGTTTTCATGGCTCCCAAAACTAGGTCAAGGTGACCCATGGTTCCAAAAAACTTAAAAAATCTTCTTCTCTGAAAGCGATGATGGGAGAAAAAATCTGATGTGATATTTGGCTTCTCAGGGTCTTAAGCTTATAAATTGTTCATTTCGTGAAATTTGGTAAAAAATTAGGTTACACGTTTTTGTGTTTAATTTTGAAAATTTCTTAAAATGGCTTCAAATTATTATAACTTGACTATATGAATAGATATTGACATGGGGTTTTCAGTTTTGACTTTTTCTTAAAATAACCTTCAAAATGGGGTCAAGGTCAAAGTTCAAGGTCATGACCTAGTTAGTAATTTGTGCAGTTTTAGGCTTTTTTCTTCCAAATTATAAGAGATATATAATATCAAAACATTGTTAAAATGTTTAGCAGGACAAAATTTAAAAAGGTACAAAGTTTCGTAACTGTGTGATAATGCATGTAGGAGTTGTTGCCCCTGAAATGTTATTTTTTTGCTAAAAAAAAACTAAAATTGTGTGTTAGCTTGAAAACTATGAATTTTTTGTATAGGTATGTATTTTAGAATATTGTAGGTATTGACATGACAAACATTTTGATATATGGCTCAAGGTCATACATTAAAAGGTCAAGGTCATAGCTGCATAAAAAGACTGAAATTGTTAATTATCTTGGAAACTATTAACTTTTTATATGGCATGTATATTAGAATATTGTAGGAATTGATATGGTGATCATACTGATATAAGATTCAAGGTCTTACGTTTAAAGGTCAAGGTCATAGATGCATAAAAAGGCTCAAATTGTTAATTATCTTGAAAACTATTAACTTTTTTGTAGGAATGTATATTAGAATATTTTATGTATTTTTGCAAATGATTTTGGATATATCCTCAGGTTGGCCATGTCCTCAGGTGAGTGTTAAGGCCCATCGGCCTGCTGTTTATTTTCGTAATTTAGTCTACTGTATTTTGGGTTGAAATGAGTTCAAGTTGTTACTTGATTCTGATAGTTTTTTTCCTGAAATTGTTACTGAATTGTGTTGGTAATGGTTTTTTATATTCGTAATTAAGTCTTCTGCATTTTGGGTTGAAATGAGTTCAAGTTTGTTATTGAAATATGTAGTCAACTACTAGAGATAGTATGGATTGTCAAATTCAAATTTTAAAGTGAAAATACGAATCCCGAAAAAACTGGTACAATCTGTTTGCCATATATTGTTAATACCAAACTTTGAGTAAATTAATAACCTGTACGAACTAATTCTGAATAAACTGAAAACCTGTCTTGATCTCACACTGAGTATAATGAAAACCTTTATGAACTAAACCCTGAATAATGTGAGAATTTTCTATAATAAACCATGAATAGTCTACAAACCTGCCTGTACTGAACTGTGAATAGTGTATAAACCCATCTATACTGAACCCTGAATAGTCTACAAACCTGTCTGTACTGAACCCTGAATAGTCTACAAACCTGTCTTTACTGAACCCTGAATAATCTACAAACCTGTCTGTACTGAACCCTGAATAGTCTATAAACCTGTCTATACTGAACCCTAAATAGTCTATAAACCTGTCTGTACTGAACCCTAAATAGTCTATAAACCTGTCTGTACTGAACCCTGAATAGTCTATAAACCTGTCTATACTGAACCCTGAATAGTCTATAAACCTGTCTATACTGAACCCTAAATAGTCTATAAACCTGTCTATACTGAACCCTAAATAGTCTATAAACCTGTCTGTACTGAACCCTGAATAGTCTATAAACCTGTCTGTACTGAACCCTGAATAGTCTATAAACCTGTCTATACTGAACCCTAAATAGTCTATAAACCTGTCTGTACTGAACCCTGAATAGTCTATAAACATGTCTTTACTGAACCCTGAATAGTCTATAAACCTGTCTATACTGAACCCTAAATAGTCTATAAACCTGTCTGTACTGAACCCTGAATAGTCTATAAACATGTCTTTACTGAACCCTAAATAGTCTATAAACCTGTCTATACTGAACCCTAAATAGTCTATAAACCTGTCTGTACTGAACCCTGAATAGTCTATAAACATGTCTTTACTGAACCCTGAATAGTCTATAAACCTGTCTATACTGAACCCTGAATAGTCTATAAACCTGTCTATACTGAACCCTAAATAGTCTATAAACCTGTCTATACTGAACCCTACATAGTCTATAAACCTGTCTGTACTGAACCCTGAATAGTCTATAAACCTGTCTATACTGAACCCTGAATAGTCTATAAACCTGTCTATACTGAACCCTGAATAGTCTATAAACCTGTCTATACTGAACCCTAAATAGTCTATAAACCTGTCTGTACTGAACCCTGAATAGTCTATAAACCTGTCTGTACTGAACCCTGAATAGTCTATAAACCTGTCTATACTGAACCCTGAATAGTCTATAAAGCTGTCTGTACTGAACCCTGAATAATCTATAAACCTGTCTGTACTGAACCCTGAATAGTCTATAAACCTGTCTGTACTGAACCCTGAATAGTCTATAAGCCTGTCTGTACTGAACCCTGAATAGTCTATAAACCTGTCTATACTGAACCCTGAATAGTCTATAAACCTGTCTTTACTGAACCCTAAATAATCTACAAACCTGTCTGTACTGAACCTTGAATAGTCTATAAACCTGTCTATACTGAACCCTAAATAGTCTATAAACCTGTCTAGACTGAACCCTGATAAACTAAAACATGTAAATACTGAACCAGGTCAAAAGAAGCTGAAAACCTGTCTGTACTGAACACTTACTGAACTGAAACCCACTTTGTATTGCATACTGAGTAAACTGAAACCATGAACTGAATAGTTACTGAACTGAAACCCACTTTGTACTGCATACTAAGTAAACTGAAACCATGTACTGAACACTTAATGAACTGAAACACACTTTGTACTGCATACTGAGCAAAATGAAATCATGTCCTGAACACTAACTGAACTGACACCCAAACTGAGGAAACTGAAACCACACCTTACTGAACAATGAGTAAGCCCAAACCCTGTTTAAACATTATTCTTAGGGAGAAAAAAAATAGAAAAATTAAAAAACTAGGCTAAACTAAACTACAGTAGAACCTGTTAAAGCTGAACCTTGGCCCAACTGAAAACCTGTCTAAACTGAAATACTTTGATAGAAGATACCATTAATATTGTTCGAAATATTGTTCGAAATTAGACAGAATTCCTTTATATACCCCACAAAATGTAGAACTTAAAGGAGTTCTATTAGACCAGTTCAATTATATTATAAATAAATTACTTTGATCTGTAACCATCTAAATATTTAAAAGAATAAAAAATAAAATTGCATCTAGCAAGCCTGCTATATCAAAACTAAACACTGTTGTTTTGGATCTGCATAAGTATGTATATCTGGTTGTGAGAATGGATGTTTTATTTTTCTCTGTATCAATTGGTGGCCGTTATACTTAATTTATAGAAATTACAAAAGAATGATGGTGAATTTAGTTACATTTTGGAACTTTGTATTCATGAAGTTGACTGTGTGTATTATATAGTGTCCAAAAATCAACAAATTATGTTCTGTATGTGATAGCTTGCTGTAGATTTTTATTTTTGTGATATTTTGTACATGTTATGATCAGTTGAAGCAAGACAAAGGATCTGCATATAATTAGGTCATATTGATTTTAATAAAATTTTACTACATGTACCAGTATTGAGTTTCGGCAATCATTTGAAGATGGCTTTGGGTGAAATCTGAATTATATGGATATGTATTGATGATTTATACACTCTATTTGGATAAACAGTAAAACATTGAAAAAATTTGCCACCTCACTTAACGACAGATTAATTTGAAGTCCAAGAGTATATATATGTTTCTTTAGAGTCACCCTTAACTTTTTCAAAAGGTAAAAATCTAAAAAAAGTGATGATTTAATGTTCTACTCTGTACAGATAACACACACACACACACACACACACACACACACACACACACACACACACACACACACACACACACATGAAAAGTAGCTTTCAGGGGATAGAGGAAATTACAAAAACATTGTCCTTAATATTTTTCAAGCAAGGGAGAGATTTTTAGATAAGTTACAAAGAAGAGATTGTGTATTTGAGTATAAACAGGAAGTGAAGTTTTTACAAACTGTCTCAGTTGTTCCTTTTAGGCAGATGTCTATATGCAGGAAGTGAAATTGATTACTTGTAATAATTATTTGATGACTGTACATCTGAATGTCTTAGACAGTCACAGCTTGTGTGTTAATATCATCACAGACATTTTAAATGTTTGCACCTAAACTTCATATTTATTTAGATAAATCAAGATTCCATAATCTTTATTTTTGAATAAATATTTCTTCTAAAAAGAAAGCTCAGTGCACACTCCTCAAGATTTTCTACCAGCTAGATTGAAAAATCTATTTACCCATGTTAGATTTTTGTCTTGCCATGAATAAAGACAAGATGTAATAATGTATCAGTAAATTTCACATATATTGACAGAACTTTTTCTTCGAATTAATTTCATTTGTCCCACACATAAAATACAGAAAGTTTCATAAACCTTTATAATTTTAACTGTATAAGATATTAATTTTTGTGTGCTTTTCTTAACGGCATTTTCTTAACAACATAAATTCAGATATCTATCCGAATATAATTGCTATGGGATTTCCAGCAGAAAGGTTAGAGGGTGTGTACAGAAACAATATTGATGATGTAGTCAGGTGGGTACATAAATATGGTAATGAGATTTATTCAATGAATTATACACTGCACTATGTAACAAAACAGCTTGTTCTCCATATTTTCCATTTTCATACTCTTTGCCTTTATTTGTACTGTTTTGTCTCTCTCTCTCTCTCTCTCTCTCTCTCTCTCTCTCTCTCTCTCTCTCTCTCTCTCTCTCCCAACCACTGTATGAAAGTCACAGATCATTGAAAAAAATCCCATAATAAAATTACCTGTGTCATGATATACATGTATACATGTAGCTATGAACAATAACTGCATGTTGCCTTTGACATGCTAACTGCAAAGATAAAAATTCTGCCACTTCACCAATAATGAGGCGGTTTGAACATAAACTCATTTACTGACCTCACACATAGCTGGTGACATCCTGATATAAGCAAAACATTCTTGAGATGAAAACCCCTATCATTTAAATAAAAATTTCTTCCTCCTACTTATTTTTTTTATTATTTTTATTTTTAGCTCACCTAAGCTAAAAGCTCAGATGAGCTATTGCTATCCATCTTCTTCTGCCATGCGTTGTGCGTAAACTTTTTACATTTTAATCTTCTCCTCCAAAACCACTGGTCCAAATTTAATGAAACTTGGTAACCATCATGCCTGGGTGAAGCCCTTTCAGATTTGCACAAATGAAGGAGTTATGTCCCCTTAAGGCCCCATGAGGGGCGAAATAGTGAAAAACTTAAAAAATCTTCTCCTCTGAATCTACAAGAGATATACCTTAATTATTTCATTTATAATATCCTTAGGCCATCCAGGGGTGGCTCTGGCTCCTGAAAAACAGGTGCCAAAAAAATCGCCAGTTGTGGATTTTTGTCGCCAGTTTTTGGAAACTGGAGCCAGAAGATAAAATTATTCACCGTCGGCCTCTGTTCAGTACCAGATTGTATTTAGCATTTTAATTGCAACTTGTTTGTAAAATGAAGAATAAAACACAATTAAATTTGTATTTATTTGTTTATTCACCATCCAATACATTTAGTTTTATTTAACACTACCTGACAGAATAAAATGCATGCACTGAAATTTTAAACAACCCCCATCAATCATTTAAAAGTCTTCTTTTTTTTGGAAACTTGACTTACTCTGTAAGGTAGTGTTTTACAAACAGTCATAATAAGACAGATAATATCAGTAAAGGAATAGATCAACATCCATATGATATTTGCACTACTCATAAAAACTGCATTTTTAATATAAAATGTTCAACAATATTTAGATCTAGCACTATTTCAATTTAATGGACAGTTATGATTGAATGTTCGATTCTACATTAACAGTTCATGTGAAAGCTTTCTGAAATTCAACATACATTATTCATCCAGTGTCAATTAATGGTAATGCAGTTTGTAGAATTACATCAGAATACGTCGCTCTTTCACTGCCGCCCACTTCTTGAATGCATCATCATAACAGAAGTTGTCATTACAATCAATGGAAATCCGTACAAGATTGTTTAATGTCTCTTCGGCAAGTTTATTTCTGAGATCAGTTTTAATAATGTTAACTCGGCTGAAACCACGTTCACAATCTACTGTTGATACTGGTGATACTAAAAGACGTTCAGCAGCCATTGCAACAGAGGGATATGTTGATTTACACCTAATAGCCAACTGTACCATATCACTTACTGAACCATAAACCTTTCCATTTTGATCTAATACAGTCTTAGCATAACTGACAAAACTCCTCAAATTATCACTAACCTCAGACTCTTTGCACTTACTACAGACAGACAAATAACCAGAGAGCCTAGAGATGATATCTGTGAAAACATCACCATCAACAGAATGAATGTAGGTCAGAGGATCAAATAACTGAGTCATGGAATTTAAGACCCTAGCATCTTCGTCAGTGAACCTATCCCTTAGATTAGACACAACATTCTTCACAAACTGATGACAACTGAAACTGCCTCTGACCTCTGCTGCTGACTGTCCCTTATTGTGTGACCTTTATACTCGAATGTGCATAAGCCAGTTTCATCTTGACAAGGTTGAGATGGTACCTTAGACAGAAATTCACAAATATAAGATCCTGAACCAGAGGTTGCCATATCTTCTAAAACCCCAACTGTGGAATGAAGAAGAGGGTGAACTGCTGTGAAATTTATATCAGAGGACTGAAAAGACTTACATAAAATAGCAAGTTGCTTGAGAACATCAGCTAGGAAGTGTGCCACATACAAAAACTTGTAGGTAGAAATGGGCTTATGCATTGCAAGAGCCTTAGCAGAATTGTCCTCCAAAAAACACTAACTAAGGAAGAATAATTATCCACAACTGCCTGCACACTCCCCTCAAAACTTAACCACCTGGTATGAAATACCTGTTTAAACCTAGTACATGACTCTGACTCCTCTAACACTTTCTGTAATGTCTCTAGCCTAGACATATTCTTAGGAGAATTTGCAAAATACTTGTATATACTGTTAAGAATATCTTGGAACTTCACCAAGTACCTATTTTCAGATTTGCACAATTGGTAGCCATGGGGCTCAAAATGGGGAATTTGTAAGGCACTGAGTGGGAAAATTGCTAAAAATTATAAAAATGTCACTATATCTTGAAAACTATGAACTTTATGTATAGGCATGTATATTAGAATATTCTGGTTATTGCAACAACGATCAGTTTGATATATGGATCAAGGTCATATGTTAAAAGGTCAAGGTCACAGCTGCAGAAGAAGACTAAAATTACTAATTATCTTGAAAACTATTAACTTTTTGTATAAGCATGTATATCAGAATATTGTAGGTATTGACATGATGATCATTTTGATATATGGTACAAGGTCATATGTTGAAAGTTCAAGGTCACAGCTGCAGAAGAAGACTTAAATTGCTAATATATCTTGAAAACTATCAACTTTTTGTATAGTCATGTATATCAGAATATTGTAGGTATTGACATGATGATCATTTTGATATATGGTTCAAAGTCATATATTGAAAGGTCAAGTCACAGTTGCAGAAGAAGACTTAAATTGCTAATATATCTTGAAAACTATCAACTTTTTGTATAGTCATGTATATCAGAATATTGTAGGTATTGACATGACAATCATTTTGATATATGGTTCAAGGTCATATATTGAAAGGTCAAGTCACAGTTGCAGAAGAAGACTTAAATTGCTAATTATCTTGAAAACTATTAACTTTTTTTGTATAGGCATGTATATTAGAATACTGTAGGTATTGACATGGCAATCATTTTGATATATGGTTCAAGGTCATATGTTGAAAGGTCAATGTCACAGTTGCAGAAAAAGACTTAAATTGCTAATTATCTTGAAAACTATTAACTTTTTGTATAGGAAGGAATATTAGAATATTGTAGGTATTGACATGACGATCATTTTGATTTATGGTTCAAGGTCATATGTTGAAAGGTCAAGGTCACAGCTGCAAAAGAAGACTTAAATTGCTAATTATCTTGAAAACTATTAACTTTTTGTATAGGCTTGTATATTGGAATATTTTAGATATTGACATGACCGTCATTTTGATATATGGTGCAAGGTCATATGTTGAAAGGTCAAGGCCACAGCTGCAAAAGAAAACAAATTGCAAATTATCTTGAAAACTATTAACTTTTTGTATAGGCATGTATATTAGAATACTGTAGGTATTGACATGACAATCATTTTGATACATTGGTCAAGGTCATGTTGAAAGGTCAAGGTCATAGCTGTAGAAGAGGACTTAAATTGCTAATTATCTTGAAAACTATTAACTTTTTGTATAGGCATGTATATTAGAATGTTGTAGGTATTAACATGGCAATCATTTTGATATATGGTTCAAGGTTATATGTTCAAAGGTCAAGGTCATATCAACATAGGAATACTAAAATTATTAATTATCTTGAAAGCTATTAATTTCATGCATAGGCATGTATATTAGAATATTGTAGGTATTGACATGAAAATCATTTCTGGTTTGAGGTCATATATGTTCAAAGGTCATAGCTGCATAAGTATACTGAAATTGATTAATGATTTGGAAATTATTCATTGTACTACAGTTACTTCATGCATATTATATAAGCTACTTATAAATGAAATGTGAGTGGATATATTTCTGTTTAAGTTTTGTGGGAGTTCTTAACTTGAGAAAACCTTTCAAGTTTCTGTACTCAATATATTGTCTATTGCTCTTTGCAAACAATATTGGACATATCTTCAGGTGAGCGTTAAGGCCCATGGGCCTCTTGTTTTTTTTTTTTTTGGCCATATTCTTTCAAACAATTTGCCACTCTCTCCTTTATATCTGATTTGATATATGAGCCAACTCATATGCAGAGGAATTATAAAAATCAAACATCATAGATGAAAAAATGAACTTTTTCAGCAAGGGTAAATTAGATGTCTAAACTCATATGGCACATGTAGAAGGTTGAACACCAGTAAATACAAAACCAGCAGTAACTCTGTTAACATTGTTGGTAAATCAATAAAATTATAGCTGGAATAAAATCCAAAAAATGTATGAGGAAATGAAGAAATTTTCAAAAAAAATAAATTTGAGTTTTTGTACTTCTTACATGAGAAGGCTCATATGTAAATGAAATCTTGAGATGATCTTGCTACAATATTGAAATGTAATTACATTTATAAAAGA
The DNA here is from genome assembly GCA_029721355.1 of Tegillarca granosa. Classification (NCBI taxonomy): domain Eukaryota; kingdom Metazoa; phylum Mollusca; class Bivalvia; order Arcoida; family Arcidae; genus Tegillarca; species Tegillarca granosa. Next base: position 11,473,441 of record CM056594.1, on the reverse strand, counting down.
AATACATATATAAATTTTGATCACATCTTGACAAGATGTTAGTTGAGAAACAGATGTTCTCAATCAGAGGTTTAGTAAACTACGAAAAACAAATGTGAAGATGACTTAAGTATTAAGATTAGTCATTAGAGTTTAGTTATCAAGTGATAAGAAAGGAATATAGAGTGATATAGAGTGTATATGAGTTTTATTAGCTCATATTCAAGGGTTGTTAACCCAGTAACCCAATTCTGTTGTATATCATACATACATACATACATATATATATATATATATATATATATATATATATATATATATATATATATGTATATATTACTCACAGGTAATGTAAACATTGCAGAAAAAATGAAAATAGACTAAACATGAAATGTGTATATATTTATAACACATGTGCATTAAAAAACCAGGTGTATACAGGTGTTAATAGTGGTGGTCTGATTCATTCTTCATTTCTGTTTTAAGCCATATATCTTTCATGTGAACCCTAGTACAAAAATTCAAATATCCCAAATAATGCTGAAATTCTTATCAACATGAATTGAAAGAACACATGAAAATTTTCAAGATATTGCCAGTCTGACTGAAAATTAATGTTTCTGTCCTAAAGGACCAGTTCTGATTAGGCAAGGGAAATTAGTCTTGAAAGAATCTTGACTTAGGTGCAAAACACTATTACTCCACTCCACTTGTACCAAATTGTGTGACTTGAACACGAATATGATTTGTTTTTTGAAAAAGAAAAAATAATACGAAGTTTCAAAGCAAAAAAATTACCTTAGTAATTATTAATATGTTTTTTTGTAGTTTTACTTCGGTTATAGCATTGTATACAATGTATAAATGTCACATAGATATAGGTTTTGTCCATGACTACATACAACATAACAGTGTATGTCTGATGGTTACAAATGTGTATAGTTGCAATATTACAAAAATGAAGAAATATATACTTTAAGAGATTCAGGAGTTTAAATTTTCAAATTTAAATTGTGTATTGATATAATTCATTAGGACAAAAGTATGACATTGATTAATCATGGTATTGGGAAAAAGTTAAGTTGTAGAAGTCCCTTTGTAAATTTGGTAAGATAAAAAACAGACTATTCTGCAGTTAAAACACATTTCTGTTTTATTAGTGAAAGTATATGACTATATGTTATTGAACAGGTGTATAGAGGGTTACAAAAAATGTACAAATAAAAAAAAATTTTAAGGTTTTTTGTTAAGCAAATATAAAACATTTCAATCACATGGTTCATTCCACTTACACTTTACATGTGTTTTATTGTTACACATAACACACAATCCAAACTGCACATATAACAGAATATATCTGTCGAATGTGCACAACAGTATTTGTTATGATAAAACACGGCTAAATGTTGATCATTTTAATTGAAACAAAACAACTTATTTGAATCAACTAGCCTGAACTCTTTCCTTGAGGTAACAAATCATAAATTTGTAAATGATGATTTATGAAACATTTGTTTAAATGATTAAACATGGAAGGAATATATGAATGAAAAATTATGTCACAATTCAAAACTAGCTGATTACTGAAAATCAAAACTGCAGAATCATAAAATAGCATAGGGGTGAAGTAAAACAGGAATAGTTTTGCATTATTAATCAAAAATACATGGCTTAGTTAGTTTTTCATTTATATGAAGAAAATTACAAGTCACATTATAAGATTAAATTAAATTTGTTAATGTATAAGCTATTCATATTTTTGTGTTACTATAAAAAATACAATTTAAGGGAGTTGAGCAACAGAATAATTTATTTATTTATTTTTTGCAGATTTTTAGATGAGCGTCATAAAGACCACTATAAAGTCTACAATTTGTAAGTTGCACACACACACACACACACACACACACACACACACACACACACACACACACACACTCTCTCTCTCTCTCTCTCTCTCTCTCTTGAATATATTTATATTTGTATGTACAGTATGTGAAAGATTTATAACTAGTTTCATTAGACAAACTTTTCAGTTTAATATTTAGCTAAAAAAAACCTCACATGTTTTACTAATCATGATGTACTTTAAATATCAGAAAGCTTCCTGAATACTTTCCATTTATTTACTGAATATCAGCTGAATTAATTTCCTGAACAATTGCCATTTATTTCCTGTTGAACTTGTCAGTTTCATTTTTGTTTAAACTATAATGAATTTATATTTAATTTTATGTTCATTCTATCATTAAAATGAAATTGTCATTTTTATAGCCAGTTGTCAATTTCATGTTTGTTTTATTTTAAGTTGAAATGGATTGTAAATTTGAATAAATCCTTTGGTTTTGCTTGTTGTTCTCTAAAATTAATTAATAAAATCATGATAATGAAATTTTGCCATTTCACACCATCATTATTGATTATATGACAAGATTTTACAAATAAATATTTTGCCTTTCTATACTGTATTGACTTGTCTGTAAAGAAAAAAAAACTTTAAAGAGTTTTTTGAACTCATGTAAACTTTAGTGAAAGTTTACATAGTTCATCTTAAAATTTTTTGTTAGGCTCGATGCACAGGTGAGCTAGACTGTATTTTTTAACAATTTTTGGTTTGATTTTAGATGTACAGAACGATCTTATGATGTAAGCAGATTTCATAAGAGAGTAGTTATGTACCCTTTTGATGATCATCAGCCACCACGGTTAGAATTGATCAGACCTTTCTGTGAGGATTTAGATCAGTGGTTACAACAAGATGACAGAAATGTGGCAGCTATTCATTGTAAAGCAGGAAAAGTAAGTTTGAATATCTAAGGATCCTTTGTAAAAGTCTCAACATTTGTGCTAACTATAGCATACCTCTTGCATGTCAGCCCAATGCTTTGCCATTCAGGCTAATTTGAAGTTGTCTCACACCACACCATATATCTCATACTTAACACAGTAACGGGGATAGCATATTTATCAGTAATACTAGCAAGATAATGCCGCCTCTGGTTTTATGATTTTACCAGAAGATCAAAGTATATCTAATCTGTGACAGTTGACTGAATGATGAGGAAGGTTTTGTAAGACAGAATTTAATGAAATATCAAGGCTTTATGTTTTTTTTTGTTGTTTTTTTTGTTTTTTTATTTACAAAAGATAGTTTTCTCTTCTTTGTTTTAGTGTTCTCTGCAATTCAAACATCTAAGTGACAAGTAACAAATGCAAATTATGTCTTTCAAAATTCCAAATGATTTTGAGTTATTTTTCACAAATCATAAGGGCAAGCAAATAACTATGTTTGTCACTATTGTGGAAAAAAACTTCGCCCTATATTTCCGAAAAAGGGAAGTCGAAGTCGCCCTTATTTTTTAAACCCATTATTGGGATCTCTGTTGTGTTAAGTTATCTAATCTAACTATAAAATCCAAGATGTTCGGGCTGCTGTCAACAACAAGTGATTTACAGGTGTCATGATGCATGTTAATTATCCTGATTGGTTGAGTAATTAGCAGATTAACACTTCACGAAAGGACTTCTTCCACGTGCTTAAGATAATAGGCAGTTAATCAAAGACGTTTTACAGCCCAAGTATACATCGATTATCTGATACAGTATTCCTTGTGTCATGATGCATGTTAATTATCCTGATTGGTTGAGTAATTAGCGGATTTACACTTCAAGAAAGGACTTCTTCCATGAGCTTAAGATAATAGGCAGTTAATCAAAGACGTTTTACAGCCTGAGTATACATCGATTATCTGATACAGTATTCCTTGTGTTATGAATTTTCTTAGTTGAACGGGATCACGCCTGTAATTTTTCATTAAAAGTGAAAGTGAATAAAACCACTGTGATATCAAAAAAAGATAACTTATTTTCAAAATAAAATCATTGTAAAAGCTTTAACACAAGTATCAACATACTAAAATGAGACATCACCAGTCTATTTGTTGACAATGCCGCCATTTGACCGACATATGAATTCGACATATTTCATTGGTCAGGTCAAGGTTGAACAAAATGATGCTTTGGAATGTAAGGTGGTTCTTCTCTTTTCATAGATAAGACAACCAGTTTAAACACTTCTAAATTATGTTCACTGAGGAAAATTATTTTGTGAAAATACAAATTTATTTTTAATAAAAATAAACTATCAAAATTCGTTTTAACAATATTTTTATAATTTACTTTCACATATAATTTATATTGCCATCTGTATAATGTAAATGTTACGTATGAAAAAAAAAATTATAATCATAAACTGCTTACCTCTATTATCATTATTTATTAAAAAGAGTTTAAATACTTAAAACATCTAAATAAATATTTAAAATATTTATAATAAATAAATAAATAACATTTTGAAACAAAATTAGGATGAGATCTGGCTCCTGAAAAGTATGAGCCAGAAATTAGCCAACTTTAACATTAAGGAGCCAGTTGATGACAAACTTAAGCAAATAATTAAAGATAGCACTTTTGCTTCCAATTTCAAGTGTGCCTTGTATAAGGGGTTTTTCCATCAAAAATAGATTTTATCAAAGTTTTGGACATCTTTTTCTAACACTACATTAAATTATCTCATGCATATATCTGAAGATGGACCAGCATGTTGCAATGTCTATTTTGTAATAAAAGATATAAAATGTACGGTCGCGACAGGACTCCAGAAATTCCAAAGTCATGAATTGCAATGTACAAAAAACTTCTCCCTGTTTTGATAAACTTCTTCCTAACTTTCGCTGAGGAAGAAGTCATTTTCCTGTTTTAAAATCTAATTTGAGCCCTGAAGGAAAAAGGAAAACAGCTTCTTGAGAGTTTTGAAGAGAATGCAACAAAAAAAAATGATGTCACATTGACTAAAAAAACTAGTTGCTGCTTTCAGGAGAGTTGAAAAATTTCTTTTTATGGCTGGTATATAACCCAGAAAAAAACAGTTGCTATATCACAATGCTATGGGGACCAATTGTTACAGTAGCATTTAGAATCTGTGATAGGCACCTAAAAATTCTGATAAGGAGCCACAGTGGCTCCTAGATTAAAAAAGCTACTTTGAGCCCAAAGAGGGGTATTTAACTTTCAAATGGCTTATTTCACATCAACTGGGATAATGACTGGCCTGATGAGCTTACTTTACCATAATTAAAATAACTTAAAAATAAGTGAGGAATGTCCAAACAATTTAACTAATTTATATTTTATTTTACTTATAGGGAAGAACAGGAGTGATGATTTGTGCATATATGTTACATAGAGCAAAGTTTCGTTCTGCTGAAGAAGCTCTGAAACACTACGGTAAAACCAGAACCAGGGATGAAAAGGTAAGGACAAATTGAGATGTTGAAAGGAATGGGTATATAGGTCTAGTTTTACCTGAACTGTTTACAAATAATCTCTAAATTTTGCTGTGACTTGTTAGCTCTGAATATGATATCAGAAAAAAAATTATGACTGTGTGAAAAAAGAATGTTAGAATCACAGAGTCACTGTTATTTCATGGAAACTGAATATTTCTGATTGTTATAGAGATGTAACTCTTATATTTTGTTACTTTGCTTTAACTAAATACAAATTTCAATACCAATATATTAAGAAAAATATATGGCTAATTGTATGTTAATGGCAGTTATTCTATTATTGTTTTTCTTTTGTTTCAGGGAGTGACCATTCCAAGTCAAGCTAGATATGTAAAATACTATGGCTATCTAGTGAACCACAAGTTAACATATAAACCAGTTACATTATTATTAAAAGGAATAGAGTTTATCACAATACCTATGTATAATAATGGAAGTTGTTGTAAGTTTTTACGATATTTATATTTTACAATTTTTTTACATCCCTATAATTATAATTAATATATCCCCCAGATTTTATTATGTGGAAGGTTCTGGTTGTAGAGAATTACCTAAAAACTAGATGAAAACCCACATGTTGATTCAGTTTAACAATTACTTTTAATTCACAAAATTATGAGAATAAATCCTTAACCCAAATTTATTAAACAATATTAAGTTTAGTTGTATATGTGTCATTAGTTGGCCTTGAAACAGTAACATAATTTTTAGTTTTATTGAAGAAGACACTCCTAGTAAATAATCTTTTCACACCTTTACCCTTTATCTCAGAAGCCATTGACAAGGCTATCTTTTACAACACTAAGTTTAATGTATTATGATTATTTGCATATTAAAATTGTGACAAACTGAAGTTTAATGCAGATTCAGAATGATTACTTTTGTGATATTGAATAGATTTTAATTGAATTTTGTTAGATGCTTAATGTAAAAATGCCTCTGTCATTTGCATAAAAATTCTGTGCAATCTGATTGGTTGATAGTTTTAAATGTTTATATTAATTTTATTTTTATGAAACATGTTCAGTATGTTTGAGTTTAAAAGTTAGATTTGGCATGTGACAAAATTCACACAAAGCTAATTAACATACTTCAATCTGATTAGGTTAGGTTGGTTCCAGATTATAACTACTGTGATATTGAGAAGATTTTGTTGATACTTAACAGTATATAGAAGTAACTTCTTACTTATAGCCCCTTCTCTAGTTTTCAAAAAACTTGTTTTAACAATTTATGATACTAAAATGAGAAATAACTATGAAACTTGGATGAAATTGGTAAATTGCTTTTAGATAGAGTGAGACATATTTATAATGAAATGATTGATTTCTAGTGTTATTTTTACAAATTATTTATATTTTTACAGGTCCATTCTTCGACGTTTTCCAGTTAAAAGTGAAAGTATACACATCAAAAGTGTATGAAGATTGTAAGAAAGGTGCTGCTTCCTATTTTATGCATATAGAACAGTCTGTGCCATTGTGTGGTGATATAAAAGTTGTGGTCTATAACAGACAAAGGGTAATGAAGAAAGGAAAGGTAAGAATGTTCATATAAAATATATTTTTGTTATGCATTATCTGACATGTGATGCTCTTAAACATAGCAAAAAATAAAATAATTGTTATTATTGCAGACCGGATATATTTTTTAAAAAGTATTTTGCGGAGCTATTCCTGTGACTCTGCTTACGACATTGCTGTTCTGTGACTTGAACATTATAGAATAGCAAAGCACAAGTATCTGTTAATAATTGAAAGTATAATCATAATTAGAATATTAAATCCTAAAACAAGTTATTAATATCAAATTATCATTGTGAAAAAAAATGTAGTATTTTATCTTTGGGTCAACTAGATTTCCTAAATATGATAAGACATATCAGTGGAATAGTTGACCTTTTCTTTTGTCCTAACCAATTAACACAGGTGATAAGTTTCCATCCAGTATCCTGTTATAAATGATAATTATAAAGCTTTACATCAACACCTCAGCAAATGTTTACATTCTAACATAAGTCTACAATTAATTTTATTTATTTGTATATTTGATTTTGTAGGAAAAAATGTTCCAGTTTTGGTTCAATACATTCTTTGTAGATGAAAATGTTCCAAGCAATGAACAGAATGGTCAGAATGCTGTAGGAGAAAATGCTAATAATCATAATAAAACTACATATCTGAAATTAACATTAGATAAATCAGAATTAGATAAAGCCAATAAGGACAAGTCTCATAAAATATTTAGTCCAAATTTTAAGGTTTGTATTTTATGTATTTGTTAGTAAACTTAGATACTCATGTACATAGGACTTCAATAAACACTTGTAGTTAGCAAGGTGTTTTAGTAAGTTGTTAATAATTTAGGTGTTAATAATTTGGGAGCTATCAGGGTGTATAAGTAAGCTGAAATCTTTGGAATATTGGGGTAATTTAGCTAGCTGATAATTACCTGTTAAATTTTGATGGTTTGAGGTCATTGGATCATCACTTGAGGGTTATCAAGGGTTTTAAGTTACTGATAGTTGATTAATCTTATCAGGGTCTGTATGAAACTTTTGGGAATTATCAGGAAGTTTGATATTATAATAACAACACAGAGTTATTATGATGTTTGGGTTATATAATTATAATTACAAGTTACCAGTTTGCCTGTTATTTACCTGATATTTACTTAATCAAGTGATTGAAGTATCAAGGTGTTTTGAGTAACATACAGATAACTTGGTGCAGTCTTATAATATTGTGGTGTGTTTTGATTTATTTAATAATAGCATGGAGTACACATAGGTGTCTGGGTTTTTTTTAATTATAACATGATAACATGGATGTTTTGTTTGTTTGTTTGCTTGCTTGAGTGTGGTTTTACCTCCCAGTTCAGAATTTTTCATTTTTATTAAGATGTCACTATCCATAGGTGAAGTGGCAGAAATTTTTAACTTTGCAGTGTGCTCAGGGCAATGTGTAGGGAGGTTTATTTAGTGTGCCACACCTGCCATGAAATGGGGCATCAATTTTTAAGGTTTCCTTTTGAAGACTTATTTCTAAATGCCAAGTGTTTGGACGAAAGAACAGTCACTACCTATTTTCAAGTCTTGGTCAGACCTGGCCAGGGTTTGAACCCCAACCTCCCAGATAGGAAGCAAACACTCTACTAACTGAGCTACCATAGTAGACAATTATAACAGGGTTATCTGATATAATATTAAGTTTCCAATGTGTTTGAGTTAAATCTTTACTCGGGAGTTATCAGGATGTTTGAGTTATTTGAGAAGAACACGAAATTATCTGTGTGTTCAAGTTACATGTATGTGATAAAACAACAGTTTTACAGAGTGATATAGGTTGTGAGGTTTGATAATAACATGAAGGTACTAGGGTGTTCGAGTTATCTGATAATAATATGAAGATATCAGGGTGTTTGAATTATCTGATACTAATGGATATAATTGTAAATAGCTTTTAGGTTCTTAATGCAGCATTTTAATAGACCATTGAATAAAAAGAAAACAGAAAGAAAAGCTATAAATCAATTGGAAAATACTTTAAATTGCTTAGCATTACATTACAAATTCTTGCTTGTTTTTCATTTTAGAAAGAACTAGGGATTTGTGTCATTCATTGTGGATCATGTCACTGATATAAGTCTTTATTTGTTGTAGGTGTGTCTTCATTTTAAAGTACCAGAGACAGATCCTTCACTTTCTCTTCAAGTCCCACCAACAGGTTCATTACGTCAGAGGTCACATACAACAGAAGATTTACATAGTCCTAGCCCTTCACCAAATACTTCATTAAAAAAATCAGCAACTCTAGAACCTACAAATCCTTTATCTGCATTGACATTAAATGACCACCGTCTCCACTCCCCACAACATAAACAACAACAACAACAACCAGTTGTGATGAGAGACAAAGTGCCTAAGGACCAGAGTAAATATGATACAAAAGGCACAAGAGTAGTCATCAATAAAGGGAGTGGTGGCAGTGGTGGGAGTGACACTGGCTCAACAGGTGGCAGTACTGATGCCATATCTAATGAAGCTATTAGTGATAATGAAGTTTTTGATGATGATCTCTCAGACACAGACACTGATGATGAATGGGAAGGTCTCGAAACAACAGCAGTTTGATTATAATACTTATCTTAGTTACATACTGGTGCTTCTTGTTGGGTCACAAACTAGAATTTATATAGGGCAGAAAGTGTTATATAACTGTTTATGAGTCAGTTTTTTAAAAGTATATGAAATTTTATTTGTTACTTCTTAAAAGAAAATTGTTGAAAATTATATTTTTTACAAACAGTTAAAATGTTAAGCCTTTATCTGCAAATGAATTATTTTATAACTCAAGATGACCTTTTTTAGTATAGAATTAAGGAGAAATTTTACTATGTCATCAATTAGAACTCATATCATTCTGCCATATATTTTAGTAGTGATTGAATAGGAATGTGTTAATGAATTTAATTAAGGTGTACACTGCACTTTCTGACTTCATTGAAAGAATCACAGCAGTTCCCCCCCCTAAACTTTAATATGTATAACCAAATTTTACAAAGCATTGTGTTTACTCTGTCTTGTATCACTGCTTATCACATTCTGCATTTGTAGAGAAATATTAGGTCAGTGCAGTAATATATGTTTTATCGGTTAAATAATTGTATTACAAGAGAATCATTGGTTCCAAATTAGAATTTGCATTTGAGTCATTATGAATATACATTTTAATTAAATTTTGATACATCTTTACTGTTTCAATGATGAAATGTGACAACAGGTAATCCATATCCTTCCACAATTTCAAAATGGACCAATACAATATGAACTAATTACTTTTGGCTGAGGTGTAAAACACCATTTCTCTCATCCCTAAGCATTTAAGAAAGACAAGAATACTAAGGACCAGTTACAATTCATACCTTGAGCATTTTAAATGCTTTAAAAAATAAAGGGGAAAAATCAAATTAGAATACCTTCCATCAGGGGTGGGCTATTTAATATTTTATATAGTTTTCATGCCTCCATAAGGGACAGGACACAGCCTCATGCTCAAATGTATATAATTAATGCTTGTCATGAATTACTTTTAACATTACACAGCTGTTTGTAAGCAGTCGTCAGTGTATACTTTTTGGTAAACTTTCTGTATTTTGTTGGAAGTTATGGGACTTTTGGCCAATTTTTTGCAGATCATGCTGTATGGAGTAACAAATTTATCTCCCTTTTCTAGTTCTGGATTTTAAGCACTGGTACATCAACATTATGTGTGTAAAAACTGATACCGTTTCCTGTTTTTTTGTGAACATAATATTCTGTTTCATCAGATGTAACTCCTTTTTTCTACATGTTTATATCAGCTTGAATGCATTTTATACCAGTGCTGTCTGGATTTCTGATCCAACTTTCATATAGATATGACACTTATTAGAGATGACAGATAAAATCTAAGCTTTGCGATCTTTCTTCACAGGTTTAATGTACACAAAATAACACTGATCTAACATCACTTAATCAGTAGTACAGATAAACATATGCCATTATGATACAGCTGTTTATAACTAACAGTTTTGATTTTTTTTTTTTTTTTTGAATAAGTGAGACAATTGAACTTTTTTAAAACATGTCTTGTAAATTAAATAAAACAAAATTCTTTACAAGACTTTTGATGTCATGGTACTTTAAAAAAAATAAATAGAAAATATGTTGCAGTTTATATTTTGGTTTTATCAATATATATCTTGGTATTGTTAACTTTTCCAGTCATTATCTCTATTTTCTATGTAACTTAATCATAGTTAATACAAATTATACATTATACAGCATTTTTGCCAAATAAATTAGGGTTGTGTTGTCTCTGAAACCGAGATTTTATGGAATTGAAAAGAACTATTATGGAAAACATAAAGTGTTCTTAAACAATACACAATAGCATAAATTAGTTAAACTACAAGCTTTATATGATACTATTTATAAAGCTAGAAATTATCAGTATTATTTATGTAGAGAATGTATAGTGCTAATGGTCATCAAGACTAGAAAATATACTAGCAGTTATTTGAAATCAAATTTTTCTGTGTATAGACTCTGATTGATGTAGATAAACTCATTATAAGAAACAGATTGCTGTCACTTGTTTAATTCTTTTTTTGTAAGTTCATACTGTCAGTTGATGTAAAACCATTTTGAATTTGGTATTATATTGCCAAAAGTAGAAAATGAGATTAAAAACAATATATAGAATAGGTTTTAAGTATGATAGACATAGTGCTACTTTTTAAAAATTTTTATTGCTTATTAGTTCAGCTGTACAAATTAGTTCACCAGTACAAAGAATAGGAAAGTGTATGTTATATTGAAAACATCAGCCTTTAATAGGTTTTTGCTATTGAAAGTTTAAGGTTGAACAAAAGTTTTGAAATAGTGCTTTGATAAAGTTAATAAACAGGCTGGCTATTAGAATCAGGCATGTACCTGAGGTCCAGTTTTTTGTAGCAGTTTCCAGATTTAAATTTACTCGTTGAAATTATTTTATACATGATAAAGATGTCTTTCTCGCAGAGAAGTTGTGATTTATTGGTTTTCCTTTCAAAGTTTGCATATAACAGATTTTCCATCATTTTTCTTATTTAAAATAATTGTAACCATGTAATTAAGCCATAAAATCTACAACTGTTTACAAACACTGTTACAGTCAAGATCATATTGTGACATCACTTCATCATTATGAAAAACATACTGTGAAATAACATAACACATAGCTCGTCTTTACTTTTGGATAAAATGGGAGATTTTTCTTCTCCTTGGTTGGGAAATATGCTGTTCATGGACAGCATTTGTCAGATAACTAGTTGCCATAAAGCAAGTATTGGTTTTACTCTTACAATGTTGGTGGTATATCAAAATATATGAATATTAACAGTCAGTTAAAACCAGAATCGGGCCTTGTAATGACTGTAGTAAGCCACAGAATGTTTTTTAGTGATTCCATTACTGACCTATATAATTCATGATAATTGATCATGATGAAATTCAAAATTGTTGTGAGCCTTGTGATTAGAGGTTCGTTAAACTCTCTGGGTTTATTGTAATGAAGCACCCATAGTACTCCTCTTTGGATGGAAAACCAATTTATTCCCAGGTTAAAGCATTTCCACCTAGTGCTCATACATTTAGCAGCTACACTGGAAGAGTTTAAAATAGAATATTTTATTCAAAGCTATATGATGCAGCCCAGCTATAACTTGAACATCTGTCCTTAAAGGATGAATCTTCAGCCTTAAACACTTAGTAATGTGTCTTCTCATAATGATGTAACTAGTTATTTGTGTGGTTCTAATATTACAAAATACTTGTTTATAAGAAGGGGATTCCCCATCAGTCATTATGAAACTTGTGTGAATCATCTGAAACAAAAATTACCATGATCTTGCACAAAGTTTGTTAATTTTATTTTTATCTAATAATAAATTAATGTACAAATTACATTATCATGAATGAAACTGGATGTACAGTAACAAGATTTGAGTGTATGATAATTGTCTATATGATATGAAACAGATAAATGTAAATGATTGGTTGTTCCTTGTGTGATAGTTAATTGTTGGTTTGAATGTTCATGTACAGAAATAAAGTTTAAAGACACAATTTTTGTAAAGTTAAGTATGTTAATGTATAACAATCAGTTTTATTATTTGAATTAAGTTGTTGAACAAATTGTTTTGAATGGCATATGTGATAATGTGATATGATACCAAATTGTAACTGTTAAATTTTTGAAATTTTATCTTTAAATTGTTTAAACATTAAAGGTCACATTATATTTTTAGATTCAGATGGATTTCAGTCATGCCACATAATGTTTTTATGATCATATTTTGTTTTCCAATGGCGAAAAAATGTTTTGTCCAATGTAAATGGCTTAAAAAACATTGCCAATTTATTTCATTCATTGTACACTATCAATTTATCAACCTATATACTCAGTTTGTTTTTTGAAAACAATATCATCACAACAATGTTATGAGCTGTGAATGAATAGGGCTAATAAAATCATGTTAAATATATAAATTTTAATGTCAGCTTAACCATTATTTGATATCAAATTTCACTTGCAAGCTGAAAAATGGACAACTTTGTTATAGTATTTGTGTGAATGCTTGCTTAATATTTTTAGAAATACAAGCAGTCATGATTTATACTGTGAATCAGAAAGTTTTCATGGTAAATGTCAATTTATGAGATACACATCTGTTATCAATTATCCTCTTACTGCTCCCTCCAAAAATATCTGTAATGATGATGTAAAACAAGGATTTTCATGTTATATACATGTATTTTTTTAAATTTTAATTGTTTAAAAATTGTTCTAGAGTAGGTTCGTTATTCTTTTATTGTCACCCTCACAATGATGAATTTGGGTAATAATAATAATAAAAAATCAAAACTTTTTAAAGTGGGCTATTGCAAACATAATGAATTTAGTAGTTTAATGTGAACTCTTAGTCAAAATAGTTTGTTTTTGCAGCCCATATTCAGTAAAACTTCATTAGGCTACTCTTACATAGCTTTTTTGTTAATTTTTTTGGCCTGTTTAACATTTTCATAAATTTTTATTTTTAATATTTTAATGTTTTTACGCAAGTACTTTTTTTTATTAAACATTACTTCAATTTCAGAAAAAAAAATTCAAAAATAAATCTCCAATGCTTTTATCAGAGCAGCATTGATTTGAAATGGAAAACTGTTGCCAACGATATAAGTCCTCTCATTTTGCTTCCTAAAGTATAATCCTGTCTAAATTAGAATTATTGACAGAATGCTACACAGTATGGTTTCATTACAGACATCATGTATCTAAATGTTTTCAAAACCAGCATTTGTTTTCCTTGAATTTGCCATTCACATCAGGTTTATATCTGTTACTTGTAAAATCATTGAAATCATCTTATTAAAAATAAAGAACCAACCAGATGCCGTACATGTTGTATTATACATGCATTTTCTAGAAGCAGGAGGATTAAACTAAGTAATAAGCTAGCTCAAACATGTACACATGAAATCGGAAGAATTTCTTTATCATGTTACAAACAGCATTCCACCTACTACTGATTGTGTAACAAGTATGTATGGGAGGATTGTAAGAATGGTTTTATAATAATAATAAATTATCAACTATTTGTATAATTTGTAAATGAGTGTAAAATGTAAATAATTATTTTTTTGCCATGAATTTGTTAAGTGTTTGTTATTTGTTGTTTGTTTGTAGTAGTCTTTATAAATCATAAGTGACTTTTCAACATTATTTATTGCCCATGGAACTTCTGTTTATATGGAGGATTTACAAGGCTGGATAAGATATGTGCTTGAACAGTTCACTCTCAAAATGTCAAGTAGAATTGAGACAAAATTTTTGGAGGATAATTATTTTACATGGACCATGTTGATAAACATCATTTTGAAAATTTGAATCTTTATTTAGCCTGCATTTTGCATTTGCAAGTTTTAGCAGTCAAAAAATAGTGAGAATTTGAGTAAACAGATCATGCATTTTACCCATGATAAATCTATTAAACTTTTCCATATAAATGATCAGTTTATAAAGTTTATTAGGTACTTTGATAAAATGTGTTATTTCTTGTAAAAATTGAAACTTGTCAACTAGACATTCTATACACCCTCATTTTATTATGGTTGTACCAAAAGTCTATGATAACCTTTGTCCATTTTCTAAAATCTTACAACCTTGACATTAGCACTTTACACATTTTAAATTTTCAAGAAGAAAGGATGTATTTTACAAAACGACATAAATAATATAGTATCAATATTTTATGTATACATGTATACACAAAACAGAAAGAAACAAGATTGTTCTCAATTTTGGACTGAAGTGCCATTTTGTGGTCTGGCCAGTCACGATTTACTATTTGCAGACTTGAGAGAAGAACCTACATTAAGAAAATACCCGAGAGTCTCCCTAACGATTAATTGGTGCCAACAATAAAGTTTGGTAGTCGCCTTAGAGTTTGGGATGCAATATCTCAGAAACTGGTATTTAGCTTCACTCCTATGAAAATTTAATTTTAACAATTTCATTTATATTATTTAGAACAGTGATATCCCACCCGCTCCTTTTCCTTAGGTCCATCGCTTTTTTTTTTTTTTGAAGATAGCATTGTGACACTGGCTAGATTTTTAATGAATGGAAGCAGGACAATCATATCTCCTCTGGATTAGCCACCTCACACAGACATAAATGCTATTGAAAACATGAGGGAATCTTGACGAGGTGGTGCGACAATTACATTGCAAAAATATTGAAAATATTCGAATAATAGGCATGCAGCTCATCAGAAGTTTGTAACGTATGTAAATTGATGGGAGTTTTGACCGTTTAAATAAAACACTAGTTTAAATCGCTTTAAACCGTTTAAATTGTGGTTTCTTGGGTATGTTCTCTTCCAAATATGTCAAATATATACTATTATTTGAACCTTTTTCTTATATTTGCATATAAATTGAAAATTTGTAAGCTACAATAAAATTGCTTTAAACAAGTCAGTGCCTTGGAAATTTTACTAAAATTCTAAATTGGCAACGGCAGTATAAAAGTTTAAATACAAAAACACAAGTAGTTTTGTTAAATTTGTAAAACACAAATAGAAATAACCGACGTGCTTTTTAAAAGTTTTTTTTTTTACAAAAGCACAGGACATACATGTAATTATATTGTTGGTCAAAAGGTAATTGTTGGCCAATAGGGCACTTTAAGGTTATTGTAATTTTACTTCAAAAGAAAAGAACTGCTACTGCAACTGACAAGTGTTTGGTTAAACCATTTACGGAAAATTTGAAGTTTCTAAACCTGACATTAAAAGATTTTCTAGAATATTTTAAAATTCGAATCAAAATCGCATACATTTTTAATTCTGAGAATTAACTTGAATGTATGATAGCATACAGAACAGCAAGGACTTTAAAATCCACGCAAACTCTAAGGCGAGAAATTTTATTATTTATATGATTTATATCTTGTGGTTAGGAAATATAAACTGTTGTTAAAATATTTATTTTTAACTCGGGTTACAAAATAATGTGTCTGTAAAAACATCGATACTAAAGAGAGAAACCACAGATGTTAATGTAATAAAAATCAATAATCCATTCCAATATAAATTAACAGAGATTCAAGGATTCTGATTTGGATGCTGGTGAGTTACAGACACGAGTTTTTTTGGACGCAAGATAAAAGTGACTGGTCATCGTCAATATATTTTAGCAGGGAAGTTAAGGTATTGTTATTTATTGATTGATTAATAAAAATGATATATTTATAGTTTATGCAATACGTTTATTTGAGATTTTTTCAATAAAATTTCAACAGCGCAGTTGGATTTTCGGTAAAAACACTAGTACGTTATTTTAATTCATCTGTCGCAAATTATTTAAATACCACCGGGTATATTATGTACATACTGTTTGTTTTTAATATGTTTTTAATTCACAGTCTGAAAACGTGTATCACCGATAAAACGGAATTTTAAGTTAGAAAACTTTACGAGTTTTACGTTTTAAAAGTATTTTACACTTTTTACGCATGGCGGAATAATTACTAAACGTTTTTAAATTGTAAAACAACTCATCCATAAAAAATCATGATTTGTACAATAATTGACTTGAATATTATTGTATATACATGTACGTTCTTTTTATAATTCTTCGACACTCTGGCTATCACAAAAACGTTTGTTGAAATTTTCAAACCATTAACAATATACTATAAAATGTACATTGCGCACTAAACTTTTTCAGTAACTGTTTAATAAATTTGGATTGTATGCAGAACTAAGTGCGATGCTATGCAAGTACAGTAGTTATACACGATTCATTAAAATTTCATTTGACAAGATAGATATCTTAAAACACCAGAGTGGTTTACATAATTTCTCTTGCCTTTTTAGGTATCATGTTCTCGAGTCTATTGTTATTCTATAAAAATATAAATGTACCTTTTATTGATCAAGCTTAAGGCAAGCCATTAGATGACTTAAACCATGCATTCAATTAAAGATTAAAAGGATTGTAGTTTTTAATTTGAAATATATTGACCAGTTAGAAGTGATAGCAAAATCAATCTGGTAAAATAACTGACCATTACACACAACTTTTTGTTATCTATATAAGTTGTTTACATTGTGTTTCAGCTAGTGCTGTTTTCAAATTCAAATGGTATTCCTAAAAAGTTATCTAAGTACAAAAAGCCCGAGAGAACCATGTCTGTTTTGATGTTTTTAATTGTCGTTTTTGTCTTTCGTTTTAGTTTGTTTTGAATATTATGTTATCGGCCTTCTGCCAATTGAATGGTCTCAGTATCAACGCAGCTCATTACTGTTTAAAGAAAATACTGCTAGATATGCATAAAATATACAATTTAGAACCTTTATTTATCTGCATGTTTTTAAAAATAAAATTCCTTATTAACACTTGGCAAGAAATTATCAGAACTTAAATTTCTATTTGTAGACTGCAAGGTATGGGTCATCAAGGGAGAATTGATCAGTGCTTGTATAGGGGATGTAAATATAGAGATGACAGAAGGGGTATCGAAACACACGTGTACAAAATGCACATAAGCGCTGATCGAGTACCATATTTGTGCAACTTATGTGAATTTAAGTGTAGTAATGAGGAACAATTCTTAAACCATTTCAAAACGTTCGAACTTCATAATATACTATGTAGAAAGAAGAAAATGTCAAATTTTAATTACCAGAGTTTTGTCAAAAAGTCCTCATGTCCTTATCTTCCTATTCTCAATCAGGATTATAAATGCCTCTCAAAAGAAGAATCTGAGAAGTTTAATATCAATCGAAAAATGGTTCTACAGTCTGTTACAGACAGTGACGATAACGTTGTGAAGACAAATATGTATCAAAAGACAGTTTTGTCTCCACCTTTTGATACTTTCTCGTCTAACACTTGAAGACGAGTTTTCTCTTTCACCAGTACGTGAAAATCGCGACATCTCCCTCATTCAATCAATATTTGATACCCCTATACATAGACCGACAACTCCAACACAAGAAGCTAGAGACGGAAGTTTGCATTCAAACATTAACCTGATGTCGAACGAAAAATTGTTTGCAGAAAATGTTGCATTAAATATATCAGAATTCTCAATTAAACTTTTATCACTTGCTGAAGAATGTGAATATTTTCACACAGAAGCAAATAAAATGTGGGAAGTTATGAATGAACATATGAGAAAATTAAATGTCTATTTGCAAAATCTTCATAACGTTTTTCAATTTGAAATGAGCGAACTCTCTAAATTAAAGTTAAACTTATCATCCGTAACCAGAATATAAGATCAGTCGTATTCTAATGAGAAAACAAACCATTATCTTTAAGCAAATCAAAAGTATGCCAAGCTGGTGCATATTTGAAGCCGAAAGGTATCCAAGTTTCTTTCATTATTACATAATTAGATTAGATAAATAAATTTTATATTTCAATAAATGTATTATTTTTTTATATAGTAAATAACAAGTCGTCAAAGACTTCGATATTTTGTATTGTAAAACAACATTTAATAACAATGTGTCACAAGAAATATTTTTTTGGATATTGCAAAGTCAAAATGAAATATGTCTTATTGTCGCATAACGGATAGATATTAAGAATATTTTATTAATTTACAAACACATTTATGCTGTAGTCAATTATAAACATCTTAGGTGTAGCTGAATAAATTGTTATCGCTATTAACACCCCTTATTAATCTTTGTTGATAATAGAATTTCACCTATTTTAAAAATTTCTAGAAATTAATTCAGTTTCTTTAGTTATAAATTGAAGTTGTTGTGGAAAGAAAACTTTAAAATAAAATTATTTTACAAAAGTGTAACACATATTCTGAAGCAAGATGTATGTGTAGATTACCGAGTTTAAAGTATTCTTCTTTTGACACAGTTCAGAATTTTGGTTTTAGTACTTATACAGGGACATATCCAGTGCGACGGCGTCGTTTTTATTGAGTTTGAGTATAAAATATAATAAGTGGTACTACATAAAATAAATAATCAACGGATTGCAAGAAAATGTATTCATAAAGATTATATTTAAAAAAAATAAGCTGGAAATTATGGACACTTGCTAGAAGACAAAGAAGAAATATATAACACAAATACCAGTTAAATTTTGATGTGCCAGATGTTCACATTTCGGAAATTCATTCCTCATCAGTGACACTAGGGGCCGAAAAGTTTGATAAATAAAAAGCATAATCCAAATATGAAAATAATAAATCTAAAATTCCAAAATTATATAAATCCAAATCCAGCTAAGAAATGCTTTTGCATGAGGGAACAAACCTTAGTTTTAAATAAATTTCAAATTTTAGACGGCTAAAATTTTCGCTAAATGGTATATTATCTGACAGCACAAAGTACTGCCTACTGAGTTATGGATACCCTCGGGGAGTTTTACTCCACCAGCAGAGGTACCCGCTCAGGGGTATTAAATATATAACACGAATACCAGTTAAATTTTAAAATGTCAGATGTGCACATTTGGAAATTCATTCCTCATCAGTGACACTAGGGGCCGAAAAGTTTGATAGATAAAAAGCATAAGCCAAACAGTTGAAAATGATAAATCTAAAGTTCCAAAATTATATAAATCCAAATCCAGCTTAGAAATGCTTTGCATGAGGGAACAAACCTTAGTTTTAAATAAATTTCAAATTTTAGACGGCTGAAAATTTCGCTAAATGGTATATTATCTGACAGCACAAAGTACTGCCTACTAAGTTATTGATACCCTCGGAGAGTATAACTAAAAACACCACCATAACGAAAAACAATATAGTTAAATAAGATATATATGAATTGCATAAATTCTCACTTTGGGCGAATACCTAATATAATGGAAAATGGTACACATCGTAGAGTTTTGGGAATTTTTTTTACGGTTTAAATCATTTAAGTGCATGTATGTTAATTTTTGAAAAATAGAACATTGTTCCTTAGTAGTTAGATTGCTTTCACCAGCATCATTTGAACGGATGGATAAGAAACTGACAGCAGGACGAAGTTGTCTTACGTCTGTCTTTTCATAGCGTTAGGACTATCGATTGAAAATAGATAAATCAAAAACTTCGAATGCGTATAATCTGACAGATGTGACAGTGTCAGTTTAATGACACGAGACTTATAAGATAGAAGTCTGAAAAACATCATCTGCACTGCTTGCCAATTTGGCTAGTTAAAGAGCTCATATTTGTCTTATTAATTTCTATTTTATTTGTCTCATTTCTTTTTAACTACATTTATCCAGTTGCTTATGAATTGAGACCGACCTTGATTATTTATCGACCGACAAAAGTTAATAGAAACAAATAATGGAGTTCTTTAAGCTGTCACAGTTACATAACGTTGCTTAGCGGCAGATTGAGAATTTCAATATTTAAAATCATGTCACGGACGCCTCGGATTTAAGATGTTTTATTTAGTCAAGAAGATCTTTAGATTTTAAATCGAAAAGTTGATGTCTTCTATTTCTCCTGCACTCCTGCCTTCTGTTTTAATATCGCTGCTAAATGATTACATACTTGTCAAATTATGTGATATTACTATATGAATATTTTTGTTATAAATTTATCAACCGGCCCTCAGCTGGTTTCAATTTTCGTATTTGCAACCAATGCCGGTAAAGTCAGTCACAGGTGAAGATACCGGTAAACTTTAAAAACGCCACCAAAAATGCCACTTTTAAACCAATTTAAATTGACAAAAATATTTACAACAATATTAAAATAACTGTTTGTATTATTGATAACCTTATATTTTGGAAAACATGAGAAAATTTTCCGTAGCGTATTTAATAAATCTATTTATCCATTAATTGTTTATTTTTATTGAATAAATAAAAAAATTAAGACATAAATATCTATTTTATATCATTTTGAAGAAAACGTCCAAGTTTAAAGGATAAACAGAAAAATATATGCAAAATTACCAAACTTCAAACATCTTAACCAAGAACTTGAAGTTATAAACTTAATTCGATCAGAAAAAAATGCTAATGCAATTTAAATTCTTACACTATTATATATACACCATTCTGGAGGAAAGCGTGTTCCGAAACTCAAAAATAAATTACAGAAAAACTTAAAAATAAGTATTTCCAAGACCCTTATTTCTATCTGACAAAATTCACTTAATTCCATTTGTCAAAAATTTCACTTCTGTGGTGGGTAAGCCTGCATTTATATCGTTACGGCATGCGCAAAAGAGAAAATGAGTGCGATTGGAGATTATCGCCCTTGATCCTGTTCTAACAGTTATTCTTACTAGGAGGTAATGTAATTAACGACAGATTTTCAATTAAAAAAATCTGTTTAAATTTTCGCTGATTTCACCAAGTAATTGGCAACTAAAATGTATTATTGAATCTGTAATAAATATCGGCAAGTCAGACTAGCACACAAAATTTACAGGTGTAGAGGTCTTTTTTATTTACCTTAAATGACAAATTCAGGAAGTTGTATGAACTTATATCAATAAAAATGCTATAGAAGTCGAACGTCAAAAAAGTTTTATAAGGAAAAAGTGCGTTATACAGATGAAAAGGTGATGTGAACATTTACTAAAAATTAACTTTGTATTAACTTAATTTCTTTAAAGGAGGCTCTATTCAAAGAAAACTTTGTATCATATTGGAGATATCATCATGGTTAACTAAATAAACGATAAGTCAAACGAAGGATAATAAAGGTTTTTGTAAATATTAATTTTGGTACTTTCTGATACACTTATTTCTCAGATCTCTTTTTTAGTCTCCCTTTTATTTGTTTTGTTTTTCATCTGAAAATATTCAAATAATGTACAGTATAATCTGTGTATGGCACGTCAATTTATGCAAAAATCAGCAAACCCTAGGATAGCACAGCTATCTTTAGGATAGCTGGCTGCTATCCAATTAATATATTACCATAACTCACGATAGCTTCAGATATTGGGGGTTATAAATCGGATATCTATAGGATAGCTGCTGTGATCCCATAGATACCCGAATAAAACACACTGTATTTCTTGATATTTTAAGTTACGAAATAGTATTTCACTGAAAGCTGAGCTTTTAATGAATTAAAAACTTAAAGCCCCATTTTGCACCAGCTGTTGCAAAAATGGGATTGAAGTTACTTATTCATTAAAACCTCAGCTTTCAATTAAATATAATTCTGTAACTCAAGATATCAGGAGATATTGGGGGTTATGTTTCAGGGATCTATGGGGTCGCATTAGCTATCTATGGGATAGCTGGGAGAAAAACCATGGATAGCTGATTTAACCCCAAATACCTTAAGATATTGGGAGTTAAATTAGTGATCATATAGACAGCAGTCAACTATCTTATAGATAGCTGAGCTACCCTAGACATTGCTGATTTTTGCATAAATTCGCGAGCCATTTCTGTGTATAAACTTATTAACGAGATTGAGCAAAAGTGGACTTAATAGACAGGAGAATTTCATATATAGGGTTACCTATATGTATTAGTTTACATGTATTAATGATATTTAAAAAAGATTGCAAACTATGAAGATCCTTAAATTCCTTGTTTGTAT
The DNA here is from genome assembly GCA_029721355.1 of Tegillarca granosa. Taxonomy (NCBI): domain Eukaryota; kingdom Metazoa; phylum Mollusca; class Bivalvia; order Arcoida; family Arcidae; genus Tegillarca; species Tegillarca granosa. The sequence goes on along the minus strand of CM056594.1, from coordinate 11,450,481 downwards.
ATTTATATGAAATGTAATTTATCGTTTTGCAATTTTTTTTTTCAGAATAAATTACATATAATATCTAAAAATCATTTTAATTTTGTTGAACTAAAAACCTGATTTATTGTTTAAGTTTTCTTTAATTATGCACAGACTATAAATATTTATGCTTTGTTGTTTAAGTAGCAAATCTGTCACTTATTAAAACATTGCTTATACTAAATACAAGAAAAAATGAGCATCATCCGTATCAGTTGTTGACATAAGAATGATAACGTAAAAAAAATAAAACACAAACATACCAGTCAATGTCATATCATTCTTCGATTTTTACTTATCATAGTCAAAACCACATTCTTTACAACCTTAACAACTTTGTAACTTCATAAGATACTACAATTTATAAACGGTGATAACAGATTTATTTAAAATTATATATTGCTAATATTTATAGATCAGAAAAACAAAACAACAAAATACTTGCACCAAGTTTAAGAGGATATAAAAGACTGTGAAAAAAGGACTTTATAGACAGGTTCAGGAGTCATTTGGCACTAAAAGGGTTGACTAAATTCATATTAAACATGTGTACTATAAAGAGAGGATCATTAAATAATAAAATTAATTGGGAATTATTTAGACCGGTCGCTATAAACAGGTGTTCCATACATAGAGGTGGGCTCTATAGCAGCTTTTACCGTAGTTCTATTTTTATATGCATTTTAAATAATGGTATCTATTTCAAGTAATATTTTAAGTAATTTTCCCCATTTTTCATTATTGATTTGATATTGAAATACAAACTTGAAAAACATCTGAAGAAAAATATCTAGTGATCAAAAATATTTTCCTGACATGTTAGCTTGTTTTTTTTTCGAAATCGCAATTGCCGTCATCGACATGTCGTGTTCTTCAATCCATTGGCTGTTGTCGAACATTTTTTTGAGTTGTAATTATTTTTTTGATTTCAATTTTTTTTGATAGATCTAAATTTATTATACTTTTTTCAAAAGGTTACGAGCTTTCTTTTCCTGTTACTACAAAATAAATATAGGAAACATTGTCCTCAAAATATAGTTTTTCTTTATAGTTAAAATACTACTCGCATTAATTTTTTTAATTTTTTTAATAATGATGTTAGTTTTGCCAGTCTGGAATCCTTTTTAATAATACTAACGACAGTATGTGAAAGTGGTCAGACCATTTAAAAACTATGAATAACAGTTTTAATCACTTTTAATAAAAGCAAAAATATACAGATTTTAATAAATGTTTTAGAAATATCGGACTGATCCTGTATGTTGTTGTACATTTCGACTCTTCTAAAGGGCATGATTTTAAAAAAATTAATGTTGTACGAAAATTAACATTTTAACATAAAAAAAACGAAACAAATTCAATCAGTAAAAACACAATTAATGCATTGTACTAAAACAAAATCGTCATTTTCATCTAGTGTTTTCTATTTAATACGTTCTTTAGTCGAGAGACTCTGAAACTATAATAATTCCGAGTTTACATATTATAACTTTTATACCATTTTCACCAAAACTGACAACATGTTGCTAATTAATACAAATGTCATAAAACAGAATATCGATAACAAATTAATATATTTATTTTTGTAAAATGACATTTTATTTTCTAATGATTAAACAAAATTGTATTAAATTACTTGATTGTCTCTTTATAAATAAATTTCCATAACACTTTGGTGTATTTCTATGAAATATCTTACAGAAACACATCTACTGGTTGCTGCTTTTATCGGTAAAAATAATGCAGTGCATTGTTTTTGTGGTTATTGTCATTGGTATTTGCTGTTTAAAGGTAAACGGTAAGTTTACACCAAAATGAGATATGTTGTGACGTTTTGTTTTTGCATTGTAATTTAAAAATAGTAACTTTTTAATTCATCAAGCATTTACATTATGGACTTATAAAATATAAAAACTACTGTCAACTGGAAACGTTGCAAAACTTCTGGTAAAAAAATTTTTTTCTAAGAAATATAATTTTAAAAAGACATTGCCAGACTATTTTCTTTTTGATAATGTACCGTTTTGAACTACAGGTAGTTGAAAATAATTGTACGCATACCTCAGTAAAACAAATGGATGCGTCGTTTAAATAAAACATTTATTTTTCTTGCTTCATGATTCCTCATATTCGCTTCTCCAATGCTATTTTTCAAGCCGATTGCCAGGCCGGATGGTATAGACACAAAGATCATTGTTATTTTTTCAGCAGAAGTACAACAAGTTGGAACGGCGCAAAGGTGATTAGTTTTTAATTTTTGAGTTTTTTAGTAAATTTTGTCTACCGATGTAAGATTTTCAATTTTATTTAAGTTAAATTTAAAACATTTATATCGCCTTACAGCAATAAACATAACATTATTTTATTTTTTTATATATCTTTTATTCATTGTCATAAATGTTCGTGCTTATCACAGGGATTTGACTTTAAGTGTAGTTTTGTTATTTTTTAACTGGTTATATTTTTTTTCCAAAACCCTTGTTCCTTTCAGTTTATTTCTACAAGATAAATGCAGTGACCAATACATAATTACAAGCAACTGGTAAAATTTCAGAGAGTTTAATTAATTAAAAACATAATCAAACATATAATTATCTCAATTGATTTAATTCACCGATAAATCATTGATTTTATACATGGTCACCTTTAAATGTATAAATTATGCAGTCTCAACATGTTTGTCGGCTTTTTTTAGAACTACTGCCAAAGCATTGGCGGGTATCTTGCAAGGCTTGACACTAGAGCTGAGAATGAGTACTTGAAGGGTATTGCAAGAACTAGAAGCAGTAAGTAAAAGCAAAGAGAGACAGGGAGAGAGAGAGATACAAACAGAGAGAGAGAGAGAGAGAGAGAGAGAGAGAGAGAGAGAGAGAGAGAGAGGTCAATCTGTTTATGCATACAAGAAATAACATCACTGTTTTAGTTTTGTTTACATGATCAAGTTTCATAGACATGACGTAATACGTAAACATATAATTTGCCACTGAATATTTTATTCTAGACATTTTAAGATTAGTTATCTGTTGTCATAGTTTCTTATTTATCTTAAGTTCTTTGTTGTACTAACTGTTACAAAAACTCAACTCTGTATAACTGCAACGTATTTTCTTTAAAGTTGGCCATATCTGGGTTGATTTAACTGACGCACGTAGTGAAGGAAATTGGAGACATTCGACTAATGGCAAACCAATTAGGTTCACAGACTGGTACAGAGGGCAGCCAAATGGAGGCAGATCACATAACTGTGGCGGTTTATACTCAAGTTATGGTTTTAAATGGGATGACTATAATTGTGGAAGTGGCAGATATTACATCTGCGAAAAAGAACTCGGGGTATCTTTGGTTATATATGAAAAATTAAAAATGTAAAAAATAAATAAGAAGTTAATCCTGTTCTTTGTCCCTCCTAACACGAACAATACTACTGGAATTTGATACGGTTCTAGAAGAACCAAACTGGAACCATTTTACAGTTTTTAATTAATCTCTAAAGATTTCTAGACACTTTTGTTAATGATAGATATTGCATATGTTGGATGAAATTTTTATCAATAGAATTTTCTTCTATGAAATAAAATAAAGTGAAATATTTATTCAATTATTTCAATGTACATCTAAATAAAAACGTTTCATGGTTTAAAATATTTTTTAAAAATCCCCTCAATTCAAAAAAGTCATTTTGTCTAATTTGGAATCTAATGCATTTTTCAGTAAGGTTGTAGTTGTATGTTTTTGATATTCTTAATAAAAGCGATTACCCTGTAACTTTTTTTGGTTCCTTCTCTAAGCTTTATATTTTCATTCACAGAACTCGTTCCATAGTGGGGAATGCGGAAGAACAAAAGTCCTTTTGGATGACCTTGCCGCTTGCAGGAAGGATTGTCAGTGTTGAAATAATTGTTCACCTGGTTGGCGATAAACGTACATTATTCTTATGTGACGTAAAACAAATCTGAAAAAATAAACTTAGCAAATTAATTTTCTCTCGCATTTGTTATATTTGAGAAATGTTTAATTTCTGACAGATCTTAATTGTTTTACTTAGTTTACGCATCTAGTTATACAAATATAAAGGATTTTTTATTGACAAAACACCTATAACAACCTGAAAAATATAAATATTTGTCATGTCAAAAGAAACTTGTTTTCAGTGGAAATCGATTCAAATTTATGAATAACTTAACCGAAACAGTTTTTTTCAAAATTAGCGTATATGAAATAGATACAGATTCGAATGTATTGCAACTTTTGAATTAAGAATTAAATGTAAGTTATTGGATATTTTGGACAGGGACTGGTATGCTTGTGTTGTATTTTCAATTTACAACAAAAATTATTGTTCATTTAAATAGATAACAGCATTTTACTAAAATAATCATTTTATATCGAAATAAAGAAAGCAAGAAAAAAATTATGTTGCGATGTTCGGAAGTATCTGTTATGGAATGATACAGGGTTAGTAGAAAGCAATCTTGGCTCGGCTTAAGCCTGTATGTTTTCTACTAACCCTGTATCATTCCGTATTAAATACTTGCGAATCATGTAACTTTTTAAATATGATGACCGGCAGTATCTTAAAAAGAAGGGGAGCATACTGAAAAATGTTACAAATTACCATTGGAAGGAACACTGTACTCCTATTACCTTTCCATTTTCTTTTACTTTTTGACTTTTTTGGCTTTTAATGTTTCATCAAATGATACTTATAAAGTTCTTAATCACTTTCTTCAGTAGGATGTTCTGAAAACAGTTTGCATGTGTACACTATTTTTGTTGTCGTTTACTTTAGCGACAGGGGACACAAACACAAACGCATCTGGTATCAGTACATGAGACCAGGTATTTTGGCGCGTGTTGAACATGTATTTTTGCAGCATATCATATTCAGAGAATCTAGGCAGAGATAGGGGATTAACTCTTATATGCAATTATTAAACATCAGGAACGTTTATATACATAAACAGTTTGGGAAAACTAAGTCTTTTAGTGTAAATGATACAAACACAATTAATATTATTTGAATTTATATAATTTTGGAACTTTAGATTCATTGTTTTCAACTGTTTGTCTTATGTTTTTTATTTATTAAACTTTTCGGTCTAAGTGTCACTGATGAGGAATGAATTTCCGAAATGTGCACATCTGGCACATCAAAATTTAACTGGTACTTGTGTTATATATATACTTAAAGCCTAATAAATGCATTAAACTTTTCCGTAATAAAAAGATTCTGGAACATAGTTTTTTTGTGTGTCCAGAGAAAAGTGAAAATGTAGACTAAAACATGTAGTGTTAAACCTGCAACGAAGAATAAGAAAAAACGAACGAAACAAAACAAGGAATATCAAGAAAAGATATACCACGTTGCGAAAACTGATTATGGATCTCCCGACTCTGTACAAAGCTGAATAAGTGGTCTCGTATAAGTAATTCAAGGTGGCTTTAAACATTAAAACTTATATTGTTCTCATTGAAATAGCAATTTACCAATGAATCAAAATACTTGACTTTAAGAATTATGCCAAATACAAGCCAGTTAATTTATTTTACAAAAATTTGTTTAATACTGTTTGCAGAAAAAATACTTGTATTCTTAATATTCTTTAAGGATAAAATTTAAATTTTAAATATTTGAAATATACATTTAAATCTCAAAAAAGTGTCACTAATGAGGAATGAAATTCCGAAATATGCTCATATGGCACATCAACATCAAACAACAATTTTGTTAAATATATGAATGATACTTATCAAATCTTACTTCTATAATAGAATATTTCTTTCTACAAAAATTAATTAATGACAAAATCATTTTATGACGGAGCAAACAGTATACAAAAAATAACCTTTACTTTGATGTTTGGCCTTACATTCAAAAGCAAAATCATACATCTAAATTTTGTAATTTGTTTTTAAATTAGGTACATTTAGTTTTAAACTGAAAAGTGAACTTAGTGGATAATGTAAGCTTTTGTTTAAACCAGTTAAAAAAGCTCAATAAAAGGAAGAAAAATGTGCATTACTTAAGTAGACAGTTTTTTAAATTTGTGCATTGATAGGTTCTGTAATTCTAAACATATTGTTAAAGAGAATAAAACTACATTTTGAAATGCATATACACTTTCTCCATCCATTGTTATTAGTTATCAATGTTCATGAAAAACAGTGTCATCATTATATCATATACCAATATACTCAATCTTTAAAAGACAAAAACATCCTATTATCATGATAATAGATATGACATTTCAAGACAAAAAATGTTAAAAGAACTGACCCAGACAACATATTTATATTTTCCCATTAGACTGAGAAAGCTTTCCGTAAAGGCTCCTTTTTACCAAATTTGTCTGATACTTTGTGCAAAGAATATATGAATTATTGAATTATTGATGTTTTTTAAGGATAAAATTTAAATTTTAAGTATATGAGTTGAATTGAGTTGGTGTTTAACGTCCCAGTCAAGAATATTTTAGTTATATCGAGATGTCCCTAGCTATAGGCAAAAGTGCAGAAATTTTGCCTGTGCGTTCGATGATGGCATTATACAGCAGGGTTCTTATCATGTCACGTCTGCCGAGACACGGGACCTCGTTTATTTTAAATTCCCATCCGAAAAAACGTAACTTTCATTTCGTAATGCCGAGTGTTTGGCGAAAGAACGGTAACTTCCTACTTCCAAGTCTTGGGTCAGAGCCGGCCGGGATTCGAACTCGAGACCTTCCAATTACGGAGCGAGCATTCTACCAACTGTTTTAAGTATTGAAATTGAAGTAATTGAAAAATAAATTTAAATCTAAAAAAATGTAACTAGCGAGGAATGAATTTTAGAAATGTACACAAATTGCACATCAAAATTAAACATGTATTTTTGTAAAATATATGTATGATACTTATCAAATCAATTGGAAAAGTACATATATTTGTTTGAAAATCATAGCTTTTTAAAACTGAGAGATCAGAAGTGAGCAATTAATAATTGTGTCAAAAAAAAGGGGGGGGGGAGGTTACATGTACTTTTTTTCTTTTTTGTATCCTATCCACTAACATGAACTTCATTCAATAGAATTATTAAAATAAAAAACAAACATACCAGTCTATGTCCATATCACAATCTCGCCCCCCCCCCCCAAAAAAAAAAAGAAAAGAAAAGTAAAAAATTTAAAAAACTGGCCAATTTAGTTACATTTATGTGAACTTCCATCAAGGAAGTGGGGAAGGGTGCTCCGGAAGGGTATGCAATTCCTGTCTAGCTAGTTACATCAATCACGTGGAAAGTCATTTTTGAGAATGAAAGGAACAAGGAACTATGGAAAAACAAATATATCCAATATAAATCTGGATACAAGTGACTTTATACTTATCAACAATATTGTGATGACGACCAATTAACTTTCAAGGTCCTTGATTGGCCTAGGCTTGCAATATCCTTGGGTCAACAATTTAATTGTCAGCAGTTAAATTAAGTGTTATCGTTAAGTTAAGTTATAGTTTTATAACAGTAATTTAAAAATGACTAAATACTTTATTTAGTGGTATTTGTATTACAAATGTGTTAAAATGCCAGTTTCAATTGCAATGTTTGACAGTAAACAGATAAGTTTTTAAATAAAATTCTCCAGAAAAAGACCATTTATAATATGTATCAGGACGATTTATTGTAGGTTATACAGTTATGATTTGTCACGAGAATAAGTGCCCGGCAAAGGCAGGACATTTAATAATTTTTTGGTCGCTGAGGAATATGTTGTGAAATGTTTTCAGAGTTTTGTGTTCTTGCAACTGCATTCATCTAACATAGATTTTTTAAATTCTTTATTCCATTTAAGCAACGTTTCCAATCTCTAGGTTTAGTAACAAATTAATGTTTCTCCCACCCACCCCCTTAACACACACACACACAGAGAGAGAGAGAGAGAGAGAGAGAGAGAGAGAGAGAGAGAGAGAGAGAGAGAGAGTCCTTCAGACATTTGAAGTGGAAGATGGAGGATTCTTTTCAAATTAACTTTCCTACTCCCGATAAAATAATGTGACTGAAATTAAAGAATTATTTTGTTTGAGTAACGTTGTATACAAACCATTAAAGAATAACAAAAATAATAAATAACAAATAAAACCGGTTGACCAAAGCTTATATATTTTTGAGAGGATGTCAGTTTTTTCGATGCATTTGTTTTTCTAAAATTTATTGCATTACGGTGTTTGTCACTAAAATATCTTTCGAGGTATAATTTTTTCATGCCTTCTCATTTCATCTTTTATACCAATTTCTGAAACAGTAACATGTTGCTTATCTACACATATGTCACCCAACAGATATCAATTACAATTTATATGTTTATTTTTCGTGCAAAAAATTCCTAATTATCAAATAAAATGGTTTTAAATTTCTATAATTAATATTTTCTTTATAAATATATTGAAATAAATATTTTGGTGTACTTCTATGAAATATTCCATAGAAACAACAAATTTCTTCTGTAATCTGTAATCATCATGCAGTACATTGTTTTTGTGGTAATTGTCATCGGAATTTGCTGTGTAGGAGCAAACGGTAAGTCTATATGATGAAAATGACGTCTTGTGAAATTTTGTTTTCATAACTCAATTTAAAACAAAAAATTACATCAACTGTTTAATGTAAGGAATTTTTTATATTTTAAATAAATTACACTATAAAATCTATATCAATTACTTTACGTTCGAATCAATTTTGCAAAAAAATAATAATAATAAAATACTGACACAAAGTGTTTCTTAAATTCTGTAATCAAATTTCTAAATGCTCAGAACTCAAATGAAAAGGAGACCAAAACTCATTTTTCCTTTTTGTAAAATCTTCTATTAATTATTTGTATACGCACGTTAATATGTCAAATGCAAGTGTATTTTTTTCAGCCGATTGCCAGGCCGGATGGTATAGACACAAAGATCATTGTTATTATTTCAGTACAGGTTCAGCAAATTGGAGAAGTGCAAAGGTGATTTTTATAGCCTTTAAAAATGTTTCGACGTTTCAAAATAATCCATTGTCCCCACAGAACTTTTTATGATTATAATGATACATACTTATTGCGTTATAATATTTTGTCTTATTGTCTTATATATTTTATACAATAATTGTTACAGTTGTATAATTTAAAATGCATCTTTTTAGTTCTGGTAAAAAGTATATTTCGTGCTCAACTGACAGATTTAAACTTAAAGCGAAAATTGCTAATAAAGCTTGCTTTTTCCTTGTCCAATATCTTTATAAGACTAATAAATGCTTCAATTAAATCAAGTCATGAAATAAAAATCTTTACAATTTTGCGTCGTCCAATTATTTGACAACTTGTTTCCACGTTTCAATATCAACACACAAGTCGGTTTCTGATACAATGTCTGTCATTTTAGATCATCTGTCGGAACCTTGGTGGTTATCTTGCTAGAATAGATACAAGAGCTGAGAATGAATACTTAAAGGGCGTTGCGAGAACTAGGAACAGTAAGTATAATGAGAGAGAGAGAGAGAGAGAGAGAGAGAGAGAGAGAGAGAGAGAGAGATACTAGTATTAAATACTGTTACTTATCAACAACTTCATAAGGTCAAATGAATAAAAATAAGGATGGGATTGTTTAAATTTTGATTTAGTTACCAGTTGCCAGTTCTTCGAGGTCTTTGCTATAGGCTACTGCCTCTCTGACCCATTTGATTAATTCTACATCTCAAATTGTCTAATTGATTTAAGAAACACATCTTTTAGATAGGACCCCCTACATAAATAATATACCACATTCGTCACTAAACCTGTTTTTATATTCGACATTTACATTAAGGTTGAAATAGTTTGTCAAATATATTTAATGTATATGATTTAAAGAGTACATTTTATTTTAAATTGAACTTTTCAATTTCAAAGTTGGCAATATCTGGGTTGATCTAACTGACGCACGTAGTGAAGGAAATTGGAGATATTCCACTAATGGTAAACGTGTCAAGTTTACAGATTGGTACAGTGGTCAACCAAATGGAGGAAGATCACATAATTGTGGCGGTTTATACAAAAACTTTGGATTTAGGTGGGATGATTATACTTGCGGAAATGGCAGGTATTACATCTGTGAAAAAGAACTCGGGGTATGTTTTTTAATTTCTAAGTAATTATCAATTTTAATAAAAAAAGCTTTAATTATCGTGTTCTACCACCACAATCAGAACAATATTAGTAGTATCCGGCACGATTTCAATTTGACCATTCTCTAAAAAATTTTCATTAATTTTCAAAGATCGGTAGACATTTCTGTTCATGCTGAGTTATAGGCTCATTTCTGTTATCTTGCCTTTTGTTGTGTTCAATAGTTTTTTAGTTTGTATAGATATTTTTGAAACATAAAATGTACCGATGAAAAAAAGATGAAGTTTGAAATTAATGCAACTAATTGCAATGACTTCTAAACTTTACAAAATTCGTACCGTTCTATGGTTCAAAATAGCATCAAATGAATCAATTATCAAAATTGGTAAAATGCATTCTTATGTATTTACATGCATGCATGTACATACACATACTCATATTTGGCACATCAAAATTTAGCAGGTGCAATGTATTTGTTATATATTTACTACCCCTGAGCGGGTACCGCTGCTGGTGGAGTAAATATCCCTGAGGGTATCCATAACTCAGTAGGCAGTACTTTGTGCTGTCAGAAAACATACCATTTAGCAACATTTTAATTCGTCTTAATTTTTGAAATTGATTTCAAACTAAGGTTTTTCCCTCATGCAAAACATTCCTTAGCTGCATTTGGATTCACTTATTTTTGGAACTAAAGATTCATTAATTTTCAACTGTTTTAATCTTTCAACTTTTTCGGCCCCAGTGTCACTGATGAGGAATGATTTTCCGAAATGTGCACATCTGGCACATCAAAATTTAGCAGGTATTTGTTATATATTTACTGTAGAATAATACCTATTCTACTGTTGATCCCATGTTAAGATAGTTATCCTATCACTATAAGTTATCCTTAACAAATGTTTTTAACTTGTTTATACCCTTTTTTACATCTACAGAACTCGTCGTTCCAAAGTGGTGACTGCGCAAGAACAAAAGTCCTTTTAGATGACCTTGCCGCATGCAGAAGGGATTGTCAGTGTTAAAACAATGGTCAATGTTTCACAATGAACGCACAGTGTTAGTATGTGTCGAAAAACTAAAGTGAAAAATAAAACTTTGCAAAGTGAATTTCTTTCGTATGTTTTATTTCCGAAGAAGATTTATTTTCAACAAAGAAAATGTTTAAGTTATTGAATAATCATATCGGTCAATGCCAAAATCACAATCCGATTAGCTCAGTAAAATTATCAAAACTGGCATATTCAGTTCAACACGTAAACATTTAACTTGAAGTATAGTCGAGTGCTAGGGACAGGTAAGAATTCCATGCTTTGCTAGCGACACGCGCCGCATGCAAAACTAAATTATAGAATAAAAACATAGATCTTTGGGACGTCAAATGTCTTCAAAGTTATTTGAATATAGCTCCTCTATGCTTATCAACAATATTATGATGGTGATCATAAAATTTTTGAGGGTTTTTGTCAGCTCAGGCTGCAATTTCACTGAGTATTAGTCTGCACTGTTAAAGATTGCCTCTGTAGTTTGAATAAGCACTACCGTGTCGACGGTAAAAAACACTACGTACATTATACACAGGAGAGACGGAAATGTGTTGCTATGTTGCGGCATAGAAACGGAAGTCGACCCTTTGCAACTTTGTATTTGATAACTTATAACTTTATTACACACACACACACACACACACACACACACACACACACACACACACACACTTTACCCCGGCGGTATTTTGCAATACAGACCGAGGGCTCCGGTCAGTATAATGTATCCTTACGCCACATAATATTCCTCGATGACGTAATATTACACTTACAAAAAGTATATTAACCCAAATAGTTCAATCGGTTGATCAACACAAATACAAATACAGTCAGAAACGGCTTCTATAATACGTAAACAATAGCCGTCTTAAAGGAATCAATTAATTCCAAAAAATGCTGGTATCTATTTAAAATAAAGGTGTCATCCATTCGGTAAATATAACATATTTTATGAGGTTAAGGGCTATATCTTTATCTCAGCATCGCGTCGGTCCATATCATATTTTCGGGGTGACTGTCCGGTCCATAAACTGAGATATAGCCCGCTAACCTACAAAATAATTGTGAAATATATAAAATTGTCAAAATATGCTTAGATAATATTTAAACCACAGGAATATAGTTTTAGCTGATTGTGTAACAAAATAAAGTTAAAGAAGTTTAAAATTGCAAATATTTCTTGAACATACCTTTATGATCATAAATCATTTATGAGTACGCAAATTAGATAAAGGATTTTGTATGTAATAATATTTAATTATACAAACGTATTTTAATATTTGTTGTCCTAAAAGTGCAGTTTTATAAATTTCAGAATAAGAATTCGCTTTAAAGGGTACCTCCTAAGATTTTCAGTTTTGACATTTTTCATTTTTTATGCTTTACTGAAAATTTCATAAAAATCACAGAAAATGATTTTCAAATACATCTCCAGAAATTAAAATTGAAAGGGTCGATATCGAGGCTCTCGTGTTGTGATGTCAAAGCAGTAACATACCCCCCACAGAATATTATTAATCAACAACTAAAATAAGAAAATTCCGAACTCGTAGTTAAACATTCTTAAGTATTTCAAGATAAAAAATATAAGTAAAGTGGAATTTTCAACTGATAATTACACCTCTATCAATAATTAAGGTAATTATTCAATCATTTGTTCATTAGACACATTACTTAGATTAAAACCCACAACTGTAATCATCAGGAGCTAACTTACAATTTGCAAAGTTAATTTACTAGTTTATACAGTTTTTAATAACTCTCAGTTATATAAAACAATATAAAAGTGATTCGAGTACAATAAAATAATTTCAATTGAAAAACGTTATTTGTCACAAAACAGGATTTCATAAAAAAATTAGATTATGGTCGAAAACGAGACATTCTTAGAATTTTCCAAAGTAAGAAATCAATTTATTTCTTTTAGATTTTCAAATCCAATAATAACAATAATAACAATAATAATAATAATAATAATAATAATAATAATAATAATAATAATAATACATTATCCAACATCTCTTTAAATGTACTTCATATTTTGGGGTGAATAAATATGGAATTCCATTAAAGAGAATTTTAATAAGATTATTATTTTCATTTTTATTAAATTATAATATATAAATTTCTAATAAAAAACGACGAAAACACGATTTTAGTTTGTCCATGGAACACACACACACACACACACACACACACACACACACACACACACAATTACCAGTGATTTTACATAAAGAAGTAAGCTATCCCCTGTTTCATAAATAAAGAAAAAAGGGTATCCATAACTCAAAAGGCAGTACTTTGTGCTGTCAGAATATATACCATTTAGCAAAATTTTCAGTCGTCTTAATTTTTGAAATTTATTTAAAACTAAGGTCTGTTCCCTCATGCAAAATATTTCGTAGCTGGATTTGGATTCGCATTTTTTTGGAACTTTAGATTCATTATTTTTTAACTGTTTGGTTTATGTTTTTCATCTATCAAACTTTTCGGTACCAAGTGTAACTGTTAAGGAATGATTTGCCAAAATATGCACATCTCGCACTTCAAAATTTAGCAGGTATTTGTGTTTTATATTTGCTATTGAAAAAAGGTATATAGAAGCTATAGAAATCACAAGAACATAACAAATATCAAAATGAACAGGCAAACTCCTTGGTTTGTCCTATCCATATGATGTCGCATGGTTTTAACCTGTTTAAATATGGTAAATGATTTTTTATTTGAATTCCTTATATTTCTAGAAAACTTAAAAGAGGTGATATGTAATGTTTTTATAATTTAAATATTTTTGAAAATAAAATTACAAAATCTAAAGCACATCAACATATTGATTTGTAGAACAAAGTTCTAATTTTGAAGATTATTAATTTCAATAATAATTTTCTTGAGTTCATTTGAACGGCCAAAAAAGTTTATGAAATTAAAAGGTAATTGTATACGCTTCTAAAATCTAACCTTTAACAAAAAAGGGCAAGGATAAAGGTAGAATTATGAGTCATTTATATCATTATTATCAGGTTCGAGGTAAAATGTGTATTTTCATATATAAAGAAGTTTGATTTGAAACTAAAACGATAGAATGTATTTAAAATTCAAAATAGAAATCTTTAAAAAGAAAATACTTGATGTATCAAATTTTAGTTAAGTTGTTCATATCCTTTATAAGAACAAATATTAAAACTACAGATCGACGTTTTTAAAAAGAAAAGATTTCTCACATAAAATGTTACTTTTCGTGAATAAATTTCACACTTGAATAAAGATTTTTAACAGTTTTATATTTATTCAGACATGATATTCTGAACTAAAGGTTTGCTGTTAAAACTTTTTCAAATTTGTTGATATTTATTAAAGAAGGTATTCAAGTATAAAGTTCAAAGATTAAGCGTGTTGCAAGTTCGGAAAACTTCATTTCTTTGACAAAATGGACAAGAGACCCTAAGATTTGGAAGGTTGACACAGTATGGTATACTATTATAGCGAATTATAGTTTCTAGTGCCAATAATAAGAAAACGGGCATCCAGGATAAGATGTGCATATGAATGACAGTGTGGTTTGTGATTGTGTTCACTTTGCATTAGTTTCTAATAAGGGTAACGTTTTCTGCGCTAGATTACCGAGAGAGAAGATGCAGAGTTTGTTGAACCGCCAGATTGTTTTTATTAGTGTAATTAATAGAATTACCAAATCCAATTAACATTAATTGGTAATAATAACGGCCGGAACATGTCGTACATAAATCAGTACATTTTGTTTTTACGGATGAATAATGTAGGTAAAACATTTACTTTTGCGGATACATTTTAGTTATTAATATGGTATCCATTATATAGTTCTTTGACCATGTTTCGATTATTTAAAAGTGCGAATTAGTCCATCTTTAAAGTGTTAAAATGTTTTATGTGTGTGCGTAATTTAAAAAATGAGTTGTTGTTCTGTTTCCATTGTTTTTACTAATACCCACCATACAGTAATATAAATGGATAGATTTTATACAGAATTTTAATTTGAATACATGGACAGAAAATGTTTAAACATCTTAAAAATTAATTTATATATTTATTTTCTAAGAAGCTCTCTAAGAAGATTTTCTCCACAATCGTGTATCTGGGCGAAAATACTTATCGCTACTCTTGGCGAAAATACTTATCGCTACACTTATCGTATTATTTTATTATTTTCATTGGGTATTTAAAAAGGTAGGTCTTGGCCATTAATGTGATATATTGTTAATAATAAGTCTTTCTTTAATTTATTGGTGATTTAAATTAACCATCATTCACTCAAAATATTCAGTTAATAAAGAAAAAATATCTTGCAAAAACCCTTTAAGTTTTGAAATGCACGTTTCGCATAAACTTTTCTCATTAGTGAGACAAAGTGTCGAAAAATTGATGGATAAAAAAAATCTTAAGTTCCAGAACTTTTTGAATTTAATTCCAGATAAAGAATGACTTTCATGATTGATAAATACCTTAGTTTAATACGTTTAAAAAATTAAGACGACAGAAAATTTGCTGCAAAATATTAACTACCTAGTGAAGAATGTCTTCGGGGTGTTTTACTTGGCCAGCAAAATGTAAAAATAAACATTGATTTTTTTAATATTTTGGTCAAATATACAATTAAAAACAAAAATTTGCTTCACTTTTACGTCAGACATTGATAAATGTTTTTGTTATCTACTCAAAATATAAGGTTAATGCTGTATACAACTTACAACGATTGACAATTTTCTTCATACCTCTGATTCTTTCGTTACAATGAAAACACATAATTGGTTAAAAAATTCAAAACAATTATTTATATATATATTTGGATATAAAATTAAAGAGACAAGTATTCATTGCAAATACGCGGGAAATTATTTTGAAATTAAATTTTTAATTTTTTTTTGTAGAAGTCAAAAAGATAAGTACATAGAAATTCGAAAATATCAATATACATAGTTTCTAATGTGGGACCTATTTTTTTTCCTGTCGATGTAACAATTATAGTAATTTAAATGATGGTAATAACGTTTCATTTTACAATAATCATTATTTGCATGGCGTTTCCAGAAATTCCTACAGCAATAATATAACTCTCCAGAAACGAGTTCCAAATGTACAACCTCCATGACCTTGGCCTTTAAGATCACGACAAATCCTTGATAATGGATATATATTTGAGTAAAAGTTTATGGGGTATTAATGACAAGATTAACCAAGTGTCCTGGTAAGTAGAATTTGTGAGACCTCAACTTCAATAAGAAGTCAATGTATATTATCTTGCATACAAAATTATAAAAAATTAAAATAAAACATTTGAAGTTTCCCTAAAAATGATATCATCCGTCTATCCTAGAGAGCTTGAAGTTAAAAACACTTCTCTATGTGTTACTTCATGTTTAAACTTATACCTCAATTATGACGCACTGAATCTCTATGATTAAACTTATACCTCAGTTATGACACACATAAAAGACTACATTTGAATATATATGACAAACGTGATTACTTAAATGTTTTGTCAACTTTCAGTTTCCTTGAAGTAATATTCCTGTTCCTCCAAATTATGGTGTATTTGTTTCACAGTGATAACGATACGGTAGAGATTATTCCTACTACGAAAACTTTCTGCAACGGAGCAATAAATTGTTGAAAGGGAATACTACAGGCCTGGGCTAATCAAGGTCCTCGAAAAAGTTTTATGGCCACTATCAAATTATTATTGATAAGTATAAAGTCGCTGTATCTTAACTTATACTTGATATATTTTACGAAAAATAGTTCATGTTACTTTCGTTTTCAAATTTGATTTTGCACATGGCGGTTGTAGCTGCCAAAAGAAGGGCGCTTGCCTTACCGGAGAAACAGGCCTCGCTCTTCCTGGTGGAAGTCCACGCGTTTAACCGGGTTCGCCAGCTTTTCTTGGTTTTATTTTGCTTTTGAAAAAAAGTTGACTCTTAGTTTAATGTTTCATAAATAAATAAATAAATAAATAAATATATATATATATATATATATATATATATATATATATATATATATATATATATATATATATATATATATATATATATATATATATATGAAAATGTTTAATGCAAAACGTTGTTGGTTCATTTTTTCTAGAAAATTAAGGTTGATTAATTTTTAAATGTTTGATTTATCTACGTTTGTAATATATCTAGAATGGCTGAAATCCCGCCAAAAGAAGTACAACCACAACACTAAGGATTTAGCCAAGCGATATTTTAAAGGTCCTTTAGTGGTACCAATAATTGTATATTTAATTTTGCCAAGTACATGTATTCAGTTGAAAAATTCTTTTTTTTATATATACAAGAATAAAGCCGCTGTATCTTAACTTATACTTGATATTTTTGACGCCCAATAGTTCCATGTTCCTTTTATATTCACATTTGATTTTGCAATTGACTTTTGTTGCTGCCGAGACGGGAGGCACTTTCACTTCTGGAGAACCAAGCTTCACTCTCCTGATGAAAGCACACGTGTTTAACTGTTTAGCGAGTTTTTATTGTTTTTTACCTTGCTTTTGGAAAAATAATTTGGACATGGACTGTTTGTTTGATAAATATAGGCAGATAAAGAAAAAATCAATTGCAAAAGTTGTCGGTTCATTATTGTCGAAAATTAAGATTTTTTTCAATCAATCTTCGTTTGTAATATATCTAGAGTGGCGGCTAAAAGACCGTCAATATTGCTACAACCACAACACATTTTAAAGTCGAAAATTACATAATAAGCGGATTCAACAAGTGTGTATTTCATATTGTCTTTATTTCTGTTTAATTTGCATTGACTGATACCAAGTACATGTTTTCCAAGTAAAAATATTCTTATATGACTACCAGTATTTATGTTGTAAAAACATTTGGGAAAATGAACTTTTTCGGTGATTATCTAAATTTATTTATAAAGCTATTAATATAATACTTTATGTTTAGTATGCATGTTTGTAACATATGTTCTATATTGTGTTGTGTATTGAAAAAAGATGAAAATTAAGATTAATTCAAATATATAGTGTATAAAGGTCTATGAAAATAAAGAATATTATGCTTTTTGAAACACGGATGACATAACACTTAACAAAATAACATTTTTTTAACCTTACTGCAAAGTAAATCTATAATATGTGATAAAAATACATTGCTCACGCCAAGGTTATTGCTTGCTGTTATGATATTCTACTCAAAAATACGAAAAAACTTTTGATTATTTGTAAAGCTAATAATTCATCACTTTTTGATAAAAAAAAATTAAGGTCATTCATTTAATTTTACTAGTTGCATATTTTTACTATTTACCAAATTAACATATAATTGTGAAATATAGATAATATTTGTTCAGTTTTTTTTATTTTTTCATTTCAAGTCATTTTAAAATATCCCGAGTTTTGACCTGTTTTGCTTTTTGTGTGTCGCCATTGTAAGCACTGGTCTATTAATAACCGCGGAAACACCGAAAATATAGTTCGGAAAAAGTGCGAAAGTTATACGAAATTAAATTGTCAAAAATGACGTCATACAGAAAACATCGACCAATCAAAACACAATAGAATCTGACATCTCACGCAGTTTGTAAGGCATATAAAATTATGGAATATTTTGCATTTTGAAACAGGAGTTAAAAAATAAACTTATTAATAACAAAACGTTTTTTCTTGCCTTATTACCAAGAATATGAGATAAAATTATATTGGATTACAGACAACAATTATGAAATATCGTTACTGACAAGTTGATATCGGGATCTCCGTTAAATTCAGAAGGCGTGATCTACCGATTGTATTGCCGTTCAAAGAAAACGTTACAACACTTAAACACGAGCATCACGCTACGCTGTAATGGCCTGAATAAGCCCAAACAAATTTTAAAAGTATCTTGTCAACAATAAAGTTATTTCTTTAAAAATGTTTAGGCTATATCGAAATGGATTTCTGATTTAAATAATAATTAAAAAAAGATATTGCAAAGTTTTTATTTAATATATCATTTTGGATTACAATTGATATCACTCTTTCATGATTTTAAAAGTGCATAGGAAAAGGAGGCTAACACTTGCAATCTTTTTTTACAGGCTGCGAGACTATCAAGAAGAAACTTCATTCTTGCACATTCACTTTCATTTGTAGACGTCTACAATTAAAACAAAATAGGAAAAAAATTATGTTTTTGATAAATAATACAGAAAAAGAACCAATCAATTTTAAAAAAAAACTACAACAAAATGCATGAATGTAAAATAGTAAACAAAAGAGATAGAAGATAAAAAACTAGAAGCCTCAAAATCAAATGCAACATTAAGTCTGTTAAACACAAAAATGTTATTTTTTGTTTTATATGACTTCTATTTAATTAAAGAGATGTATAGAAGTCACGAGTCGTATTTGACTCGGTAATTTCTAATCAATAAGAGGTTCTTTACGATATTTTCTCACCTTTATTTTTGACAAAACAGATCCCAACAACTATTTTGCCTTTGTTATTTAATTGATAAAAATGACCCCATTATGTCCTTCGTGAACAGCACTACCAAAATGGTAGGCTTTTGAGCACTTGACAAGTTGAATGACAAGTAACAAATACTTTGATTTAATCACAAATAAAAGTGGACAAATATCAGTCATAAAAGAGCTGTTTTCTGACAGTAAACAACCAAATTTAATAAGACTATTGCCATACGTCTGATCCTTTTTAAAACATTTGTGTCAAAATTGTAGCAAATTCAATAAGTAGGGGTCTTTCATTAATCGAAAAGGACACTTATGAGAAGAAACGAATTTAGAAAGGGTGTCTCGTTTTAAAAAAAATCAAGTAGTATGCAGTCTTGCAATTGAATATACCATTCCAAAAGTTAACAATGATTTGCGTTTAATTATACACTTTGTGTATTTAAATATGATTTTCAAAATTTCTTTTGACAAATATGAGTGTTATTTTGTTCCATTTTAAATTTTTTTTATCCCATTAATAAAGTGTTTCAAAAATCGAAGGTTTATAAAATAGTCATACCGAAACTTTCTCACAGATGTAATATCTAGACGAACTACAACCATAATCGTCCCACTTATAACCAAAGGACTTGTAGAGGCCTGCACAATTAGCTGATTTTCCTTGATTCGGCTCACCTTTGTTCCAGTCAGTGAATTGAACACGTTTTCCATTAGTGGAATAAATCCAATGTCCTTCTTTACCAGAATCTGTTAGATCAACCCAAATGTTGCCACCTATTTAAAAGATAATAGAACAAATTGTCTTTCTATGTATAGATTTAAAAACAATATTTCTTTGATCATCTTTGTATTATATATTAACAAATAAATCTCGCAATCCTATTATGCACATCACTTAATTTAGTTATTGGCAGTATGTTGCGACTCTCTAGTTGTTAGATTGTAAATGAGTGTGTTTATAATCTAAGGACGTAATGCATCAATTTTATTTATGCAGGAGGCTTTTAAATCTGTTTAAAAGGTTAAAGATGTTTATATATACGTATGTGCGCGTTGTAATTTGGAAATATTTACTTTTCCTTGACGTTGCAATGCCTTTCAAGAAGTCATTTTCTTCTTTTGATTCTATCCTTGCCAGGTAGGCACCAACATTCGAACAGTAACTCTGAAAATTAACAAATTAGTAAGTAAAAAACTATGTATATAACAATTTAAAAATATATAAACAATGTATATTAAGCATTTGTTTCATTTTATTTTTAATTGTTGATAAATAATATTAATTTTAAAATCCACTCAAACATTAAAGTTAATAACTCAAAACTAACACTAAAAAGACTATACAGTAAAATCAGCACAAATCATTTAATGTATTCATAAACACTTTTAAACGTTCTCCAGTTGATTAAAATACAATATGAAAATAAATAAATAAACAAATAAATATTAAATAAATAAATAAATAGATAAATAAATGAATAAATAATTGAATAAATAAATAAATAAATCAATCAATCAATCAATCAAATGAAAATATACCTTCGCTTTCTCCCAGTTCTGTGCATCCAAGCTGAGATAATAACAATGATCCCGATATGTATACCATCCAGCTTGACAGATAGCTGTAAATGTATTTTTGATACTCCATTTAAAAACAAAATGCGACTATAAAAATTAGTCATCTATGGATTAATTAATATGTTTGTAACTGTTATTCTGTATGAAAAACAATAAGCCATGTTTATCCTAATGATAAAGTGGTCGAAAACCACAATTGTGAGATCCAGAAACATGGGTATTTTGTATACCAACAACATTATAAGTTTATATTAAGAAAAATCTGAATAACAATGACTGCATGTTCCGCATTTTTACCTTTTAATTTTAAGTCTTTAACTTTACAGAATAAAGTATATACTTACCATCGACCTTCAATATCACTGCAAAAATACCTAATATCGTCAAACCACAGATTTTTCGATAGTTGTCACAAGAATTTTTTTGATAAAATTAAAAGATTCGCTGTATATATACGATACGATTCATATCCATATGTTACAATTATTTCCTTATGATATTTAAATAACTATCATATTTCAAATCAAGGCGTTATTTGATATAAAATTGTATGGAAACAGTGTGTAACTTTTTGTTCTCAACGAATTTATTTCACATCTGTTCTCACCTGAAAATAGCAAATCCGGTTTTAAAATTGCGTAAAAATTTTCTGTGGATTTCAATATCTGTCGGATTTGATTAAAACAGTTTTTTGTCTATAGGAGCATAATCAAATCTCTCTCTCTCTCTCTCTCTCTCTCTCTCTCTCTCTCTGGGCAATTGTAATGTGGGAGTTATTTCTCTTAGTAAATACGAAATTTAAAATAAAGCTTCGAAGATTTCGACTTAGAATAAAACAAGAATATCTCTGTTGTAAAATAGATTAGAAACATAAAACGGAGCTCTTAAAGGTTTCATAAAAACAAATGTTAATAAACCTAGTACACGTATGAGTCAGATTTTCAAGAACAAAAAAAAATCAATAAATAAATCAGTCAATAAAATAAATAAATATATGAATAAATAAATAAAAATAAACGATAAAGGAAGTATATTGTCGTTTTCAAGTCTCGTAATAATCGTAATTTAGATTCAACTATGACCTTTTAGATAAGGTTGAGGAGTGTGATCAAAATGATTTTGTTGGATTAGCTATTTCTATTTTACGGATGATCAATATGGTTTTAATGTCCGTGAGAAGTTGAAATTATTTCTGGAGAAAGCTTTTAATGACCATTCTTTAGCATGAAACAAATTACCCAACAAATTTTTTTTTAAAATGTCTTTATTTTTCAGAGTTTCTAATATTAATAAAGAAGTTACGTCAAAAATTAAAAAAAGTTTAGAATTTGTAACCATTAAGAAAAGTTTAAATAAAAATTTTCCTCGGATTTTACTTGATGTCAAAGTGTTAAAGTATTATATGGTAATGTTGTTGCTATTGCATATGCATATGCAGACAATCAAAGAGCAGTTCAGAGAAAAAGAAAGTAAAAATGCATTTACTTGCTCGGCATATCATATACCTCGAGTAAAAAATAATGTTGCTAATACATTTAAAGCTGCATTAAGTTTTTCAATTTTCTGATTTTTTTTTTTTTTTTTTTTTTTTTTTTTTTTTTTTTGATTTCTAAAAATATATTTTTTTAATATAGATATCTTCTAACCACGATCCGTGACATTCATTTTCTAAAATTTCATTTCTTATAGCTGTAAATAAACGGAATCCTCTGACCCGGTTGGTCAGTGTTTTACGATAGTAATTATGAGCTTGGAGCATGCGCACGGATGTACGGAAAGAAACCCTAGAATCAAAGGTGAAACATGACAGATTGCATTAATTGTCCTTCATTAATATCCAAAGTATATGAAATGGTGTTGTGCATCCCTTACTTAGTCACAAATGACAAATTCAACGAAGTTCTGTTTAATTTATCGTATTTCCCCGTTTTGAAAGTTGTGTTTAAATGACCCGGGTTTTGATGACGTAACCATGTTCTAATATAAGATCCCAAATGCCGCATCTCGCTGGGTAAATCGTTGAACCAAATGTAACATTGTTCATTAGGAACATCATTAATTAGATTAGCACCATTTTAATTTTTTCTTTGGAAAACTTAATGCAGCTTTAATACAAAGCTTCTGACTACTGCTGATTGAAAACTAAATCAAGAAATATTAAAGAATATGCAATTATTTCTTTTTGCCGAGCATGGATATTTTTGCTGATGGATTTAAAAGGAAAGTAAATGTTTTTAAAATATTTTCTTTCTTTTTTTCTTTTTCTTTCTTTCTTTGATTCTTTTCATTTTAAATTTTAGCAATCAGATCCTTATGCTTAGACAGTTAATATTTTAGTATTAGCATGAATTGACATTTACATCTGTTTTATATTTTAGTTCTTTTAATTGGTTGGTCAGAGTTTTGACAGGAAACATGGTACAAAGGGCAAATTTAATTGTCCCATTATGCAGAAATCAGAATTGGAGAAAACCAAACCTTTTATTAATTTTAAATCAGTTACCAGTTCGACTTCCATTCTGGAATTTGCTTCAGTGGAACCTCATGGGCATTCTATATCACCAGTTCATTAAGAAATTTTTTTTTGGAAAACACAGCCAGAATGATACAGTTGTCATGGAAACGATAAAAATGATCTTGCATGAAACAACTGATTATTTATGTGTGATTTATTCCGTTTGTTTTTCTATCATGCAAGTTATAAACTATTTGGCATTGCTACTTGAGTAAGGCATACACTACATTGTAGATAACACACAAGTGCATGTTAGTACTACTTGATATTAGTTAGCAAAGAATGGTGGCTTTAATGAAAAATAGAAATTTGTCAAAAATGCAGTAATTTCAAGATTTATGTGTGGAGTTTTTATTTCATGTGTTTCTTACACATGTCGGTGTTTTATTGAAATATTTATCAACTCTTTTTTTCTGTTAGGTAGACTAACATTTAAACTACTAACAACAAAATTTGCTTGTTTATTAGCTTTAGTTACAACTAAAAGGTTTTTGTCTTATTACACCTTTATCATTATGATTTAAGAGTGTAAAACATTTTAATTTTTACTATACTTGACATAAGAAAACTTCTAACCCATCTAACCCTTAAAGAGTTAAAAAGTCTCCAACAATTGAAATTATGTGTTTACATCCAATTAATTACTATTTAGCAAAAGCTTAAGTTATAAGAAAATCTTCAAAGTTGTTAGTTTAATTTCAACCTGGATAAAGTATATTTAAATGATGAGAGGTGGTTTATATGTAGTTGGTATTCATAGAGATGAATTGTGGCACGTTTTGCCAGGTTTTAGAGGTGGTTTATCCTTGAAGGATATGTAAATATATGAAATTGCTATTCCTCAGAAACTTTTCAGAAATTAAATCATAGAGATCTACAAAATGAAGGTTCTAAATTTTCAGAAGTTTTATCGGCTCAAAAAGCTCTTCAAGTATTTCTAAGCTTAATAATGTTGGGATTCATTTATTCAGGGTAGATCGGTAAAAGACATAAATGCATAATTGGATATTTGTTTATTGGCGGAGTATCATAAATTGCTAATTTGAGAGCCTTAATGGTTTGATTATTTGAGATCCAACGATGTCGAGAATTAATTTTTTTTTTAAATAATTGGATTATAGGTTGATATGAATATTATAGTTATACTGCTCAGCCTGGACGACTAAATGGAAGGAAAATCTCCCACCTTATCAAATTATCTTGTTATGAAAGAAAGGAGAATCCTGTAGGGCTTAAAAGTGTTATATTCCCACCAATTAACAACTCTTTTTCGTTAACAGCAAATTAATGGCTTTTTACTAAGTGCGCTGCCAATGATGTTCAAAGTATTTGTACTAGTATGTATGAACATGACATTAGGGATTATATTTGTCTTTGGAGTTGGAAGACTTTCTTGCTTTCTGTAGAATCTTTTTTTTTTAATTTTTTTAAATTGTTATATGCATGATGAAAATTTTAAACAAGACTACTCTAGTAATTGATGAAGAAATCCGTGCAATCTTCAATCTTAGTAACATTTTTTTGCTTTCACTAACTGATAACGCTTGAGGGAATAAGGGACGGATACGACCTAAATTCCTATAGATAAGAACTTTCTCCTCTGTGGTCCGGTTGGATTTATAGAAAAAAAAATTAACTGGATATATTTGACTTACCATAGTTCTTTGTTCCATTCATTCTCAAAATTGACTTGTACGTGACGGGTGTAGCTAGCTAGACAGGAGGTGCTTACACCTCCGGAGCACCCGGCCTCACTTCCTTGATGGAAGTTCACGTGTATAACTAATTTTGCCAGTTTTCAAAATTTTTACTTTGTTTTTGGGATTGTGATATGGACAAGGACTGGTATGTTTGTTTTATTAACCTTTTTTCTTTGTAGTACATTACTTAATATATAATTCTAAAAATAATAACGTAAAATTAAAAATCCATTTTCTTAATTTTTTATGTATTACTACTACATGTAAGTATTTACTTATGGTAAAATAAGTGGGATGGTTGGGTCCTTCTAATAGCCAAAATTAGTTCCGTACTCGTTCAAAGCAGGAAACCTTAAAATCAGTGGCCTTAACATAAGTTTTTTTTTTTTTTTTTTTTTTTTTTTTTTTGGGGGGGGGGGGTCATTTAGACGTATTGTGTCGTGTTCCTGGTTGCGTTGTTTTTCAATTTAAATTCTAGACACAACGTATTCATGGAATGTTATAAATCATATGCAATAATTTTCAAAAATTAGCCATTTTGGTCAGACAGATTCAAACAATGAATCTAGCTGCCTTAAAGCCGCATTGAGTTTACCAATTTTTGAAGAAATAAAAAATAATTAAATACGAATCGGTTGTTATTACGATGTTTGCATTTCATTTTTTTAATTTCACACTTATTAGCCCATAATAAATGGAAATACTCAGAGCTTTAGGCAACTCGATAACATATTATTTGTAAGCTTGAAGCGTGCGCGGATGTTCGACATGTATGTAGACAATGACGTCGGTAGAAAGAAAACGTGTTCGTGCGAGAACAAAAACAGATTTTGAAAAGAAAAGAACAAGGGTCAACAGGGACAAACTGACTCTGGGTATTCAAATCGGCCAGGCTCAGATAGAAAAGCGGCTGTAAATACAACAGCAATTTGGCTTGGATACGCATGGACGATGGCCTCATTGCTCTTGAACACATGAGCTTTGGTTTTGTTTGTTATTGTGTCCTTCTTTTGCGATAAAGAATCACGTGATCAGTGTTCTAAAATAAGATCTTTGTTCAAACTAGCGGTAGATTTCACCCGTGAATTTTTACATAAATAAAAGTTTTATCATGGAACAAAGTACAGTGTATTACATTTTTCTAGGAGAGGCATAGTTTAGAAAAAATGCAGCTTTAAAGCGCAGTACATATTTTCAGTATATATTACAACTCATATTTTTTCTGAGATTTTATACTATAGATTATTATTATTATTTTTTTTTTAATTTTTCAACGTTTATATGCTGGATTATGAGGCAAATTTAACATGCTTGATTTTTTTTAGATTTTATTCAAAACATGTACATTATCCTTGTTGAATTTGATGTTGTCAAAAATCATTTACAAATTCTATCGTTCCATTTTAAAAACTTAACTACTGTCCTTAACATAGGGGTTTGTTATTCTTCTTCGTAAGTACTTTAATGAAAGTGTTTTATCCAGACATTTACCAGAGATTTGTTTCGTTTCGTTTCTCTATGACTTGGTAATACGGCATTTCTAAATTTATATTTTTTTAGTTAACAGTCATTTTTTTTAAATAAAAAGTTCATTTACTACGGATCAAAATATAAAATGTGGTCATTGTCCTTGTTAACTTTAAAACAAACCCTTAAAACTGTAATCTTTGAAGGATTGGTACAAGTACGGCGGCACGGAGGTGACACGAAAATATTTTTATATAGCAAGCTTATTCGAAAGTTACTGCGTACTCACTTAAAAGTGTACAGGATAATTATTAAGTGTTCGCGTGAAAGTTATCGCGCGCTCATGTAAAAGGTTTGCGTGCTCAAGAAAAAATTAACGCGTTCTCACGCAAAAGGTTTCACGTGCTCATGTGGAATCTATCGCATACTCACGCAAATGTTATTGCTTTAGGTTATTGATATTCTAATCAAACATACAAAAGAACTCACAAAAAGACAAAACAAATTTAAACGGTGAATATATGGACCGAAGCACCGGCTTATCAAAGGACCTCTCAGCGCTATTAATATCAAACCCGGACAAATTCCATTGTTAGGAAGTGTGTTCATACGCTTTTCGAAGGTCCGTGGCTTTCTTTTGGAACTCTGGTTTTCTCCACCATCGAGAAATGGCTGCTAAGATAAATGAAAAAATTGGCTTGGACGATTGTATTTGAGAAAGAAGGTGCTGGAAAAAGTTTGAATATAGAAAACCACAGCTAATTATGTGAACTTGATATTACTATCGTCATCAGTATTTCTACCCTAAATTCATTGAATCTTCAACTTTTTAATAAGAAATATCCATTGGTTTAGTACTGACTTCTAGCATTTTTCTTCATATGATTTGAAAAAGAGTTTGGTCGAAAATGTAAAACAGCGTGCAAAATATAATTGATTATCGCGAACAATTTTTGTAAAAAAAATCTTCTCTCTGCATATTTTTTGGTTATAGAATCAATCAATTTTTTATTTCTTTTACTGTTTTTCAGACTTAAAAAAAGTACAGACTCATGCACCGATGGCTTGGATTGCAGTTTTGATTTTTTGACTATTTTCAGCCAAAATTAATGAATCTCGAGGATGGTTGCTTAATGTAAGAATTTACGAAAAAGAGGATAAATACTTCTGTCAATAGTGTCTAGGTGGACTGTTTGAGAAAAATGATAACATCTGTGACTTTGATAAAGAAAAAGAGATTCATTATGATAATCAGCGAAAATAAATAAATAAATTAGAAA
The DNA here is from genome assembly GCA_029721355.1 of Tegillarca granosa. NCBI lineage: Eukaryota > Metazoa > Mollusca > Bivalvia > Arcoida > Arcidae > Tegillarca > Tegillarca granosa. Next base: position 11,422,286 of record CM056594.1, on the reverse strand, counting down.
TAATAAATAAATAAATAAATAAATAAATAATAGATAGCGGTAAAATTTGTTGTATTTTTACATATAACTTATAATATATAGGATTAATTCCTTCAAAGAAAACAAACAAAAAAGAAGAGAAAAACATCATAAAATTTAATATACTTGGAAGTTTTTTCACACTATTTAAAAAAACCGAGTAGTGTATTTTTTTTTAATTAAAAACGAGCCTTTGACAATATCTAAAACCTGGATTAAAGAAATAGTGTGAATTTCTTTCTAAAAAGTATTTTCAAAAAATAAGTAAAAGACAAATACTTTCTTTTAATTAACGTAAATACAATATATAGTAACAAATCGCAATTCTTCCGCTCACATAATACATCCATTTATTTACGACAGAATGATAAAAAACACACAAACAAGAAAACTATGTTTACATGGTTAACACGAACAACGACACGAAATACTTATTAATAATTATGACTCTATCTGTCCTCCATATCTATTTATAGTTACTACATACAGATGGTCTTATTAGCGATGCACATACAAGTAGTTCGTGTTATAAATGACATTTTTCAATTGCGCAAATCAATATTTTATGCCACATTTGTTTTCTTCAATTCGCAAAAAAAAAAAAAAAAAAAAAAAAAAAAAAAAAAAAAAAAAAAAAAAAAAAAAAAAGTTTTCATAAAGACCAACAAATTATTTGATCAAATTTAAGAAATAGCATATAGATCGCACCTCATTATCCCTCGGGATTTAGGTCTAGTTATCATTTTATGAAATGGAACCAAAGAGACTGGTAATACAGCAAAACATCTGGATTTTTAAGCTTAACTTTCTACTAATACTTCTACCAAAACTTCTATTAAGCAATTTGTGAACCGACAATGACATATGTATATATATAAAATAATGCACATATATTCTAAAAGCAGCGTGAAATTTTGTTATAATATAAAAGCATATAATATAATAGCAAGTCTACATTTAAATTTGCAGTTTCTGACGAATCCCTTTAATTGTTAATTTAATAACTTGTTAAGGGTAGTTTTATTTTCCACTATATAAATAATTGATATAGATACATGTAATAAGACTATAATATACTTCTATTTCTACATATTTACACTTTATTATATTTGGCTAGTTGCTTATAATGCTGTTTAACGTCGTATCAGCATTTTTCGGCTATTCGCGACAAGGCCATATTTAATAAACTCTAAAGTTAATCTTCAAACGCGTTCGTATATGCTTGAGATTTGAAAGTATGTAATATGGTCAATATGTCACAGACAAGCAGCCACATAGTCTTAAAACCGAGTAAACAAGTCTATATCCTTTCCATCTAATGCAGAGCGCCAGGCGAATTAGTAGTCTAATTATGACCCGGTCAAGCTTCGAACCCACAACCTCTTGCTCTCAAGATTGACGTTTTATCAATAAGTCACCGAGGTATTATAAAACAATGCATTAAAAAAAAAAAAACAAAATATAGCGCTTGATATTGATATCACCTGTTGAAAATGGCCGGCAAATTGTTAATGCGTCATTAAACGACATTACAACAATCATAAAAGGAGTAAATCCTTTAATCTCCGATGTTGCACTTCGCGATGTTTTTTTTTTAAATTTCATGGTTTTAGATACATGTATAATGAATTGTTACTATACATATTGCTTTTTCCAATCGTATTGGGCGCAATCTGGAGATCAAAGTTGGTTTACCCATTGTTGGAAATAGACCTACACTATTTGGAGAAAAAGTTGTTACAGAAAATCAACGATAGCGATACAGGTCTAAATTCCGACAAACAATCTACTGAAATCTATATAAATATACCAATGCATGCAAGTATTGTTGGCTACACCCAAAATAACAAAATGGATTTCTCGGATACAAACTTTAGTAATTGAATGGAAATTATTTGGAAACAAATTTTTGAAAATCAAAGGATGAAATGTTTAAATACAAACAATTTACCACTTTTTTTACTTATTAAAACCTTCTAAAATAGTTTTTGTGTATGAAATTACATGTATCTGAAAAATGTGGTATGTTGCATGTTACACATATTGAAATAAATGAAATACAAATGTATTCCATTCATACACAGTCACCAAAAGTCCGGGTAAATACAAATAAAAACCATTTAAACAAAGCTTAAATTAGTAAAAGTTGAAAAAAATACTAGGCTTAAAGGACGCCCAAAACACATGTCTAAGGCTTTTTATCATATGTTCGAAATTGCTGGCAAAAAATCACCAAATTTTCCGCAAGACGTCAAAATCTCCAAATTACTTATGGTTTGTACAAGATTAAAACAACAAGTTCTTTTTTTCAATTATTAATTACATGTATTTGAGAATTTGCCGGTTGAAACAAGTTTTGACACAAAAGACATTGAAATCGGAAACCTTCAACAGCTTAAGGGTTGTTCAACTGATTTATATTTTTAATTCACCTAGTTGATACATGTGTGCCTGCAAGATTTAGATTGCAATCAGATTATAAGCCATGCTCTATTATGTATAAATCACATGTGCGTAAAAGATGGCTGGAAGCAAAACATCATTATAATGGACATTTACGGTACGCTTACGTAATTGTAAAAATAGCAACATATCTTGGTTAAACAGAATGCGTAATTTAAACAAAAAAAAAAAAAAAAAAAAAAAAAAAAAAAAAAAAAAAAAAAAAAAGATTATAAAAAAGATAATAATAATAATAATAAGAATTAAATAAATAATATAAAATAAAATAACATGTCTGTTCATAATTATGAGTAGGTTATAATGATAATAATAGTAATATAATCTCGTAACCTTACCAAAAAAATAGGAGTTTTAACAAACTTGCAAAAAATTATTTGTAGAAACAAGCATTCAAACTTAGACACAACTGTTTCAAAATATACGAATAAATGACAACAGAATAAGCAAAAATTTCCATTTTATGTTTTGTTTGAAAATGTCCAATCTTCATGCAAATACTGGCAAAAAATGATGAACCGAAAAAAGTTATTACTTATGGATACATCAGAAAATACTGACAACTTGTAATAAATCTAATTTAAAAAAGCTACTAAAGTATTGTCATTCACAGAAAACCGAGGATATACTAGAAAACTTAATTTGAAAAAAAGTGTCGCAAATATTTTGCGATTTTTAGGAAAACGATCAATAGTATATGATATTACAGATGTGACCAATAGGATAACATTTAAGTATGAGACGGTGTCTAATCAGTATTTGTTTAAGAATATTTAACTTAAATTTATTAGCAATTTTAAAGTTCCATACCTAACATGGTTGAGAAAAAATTACAAAAGTCAGGGATTTACCATAATTTAAAAAAAACTATACATATATAAAATCTGACGACTATACAAGCATATGTAGATCTTGTTTTGTAATCATTTGTAATCTTAAATCCGGGCTTTGTGTATTATGCTTCGAGATACATTTTCTGAAAAAAGTAAATGATGTTCCGTACAAGGTATCCCAATCTGAAGTCACGTGATGTACTTTATTTCCGTTTGAACTGACGTGATCCATTTCTGAATTTCCATCATGGATCCACATAGATTTTATCACAGCAAATGGTTTTTCTTCATTGTCATTTTCTTCACTATATCCACCGGATTTTATATCTTTGACAATGAGTCGTGTAGTATGTAAAGTTGGTTTTAATAAAAAGTTACAAGTTGAATTGTCTTCATAGGTTAAAAATAATTGAAAGGCAGCTGGATCTATGTCTATGTGTTTGATTGGTGCTGTTGGTATGTCTTCTTCGGGGTCCGTAAACCCCGCCACTATAGATGTACCAAATGGTGTAGCATGCAGACCAATCGGTGTCACCGGTTTAATTTGAACATTTCCAGACTGGTATAGACGGAATATTTCTCCAATCTGTTTGGTTAACGGGAGACTATATATGATTTTAATAAACGAAACAGAGTTCCAGACTTGATTGTTATCAATTCTTCTAACTGACATTTTCTTATTTTCGTTTTCACTAAACTTGACATCAGTGATTTCAACTTTTATATGGTTGCTATCATAAATTCTAATATCTTTTTCATACTCTATCTTATTTTTAGTTAAACTTATGTATTCAATTTCAAATATAGAGTTTGTTAATGGGCCATTTACAAAATGCAGACTTACTTCGTTCTCAGAAAATTCACTCCACGAATTTTTAGGAATAATCCAGATATTTTCCATTTCTTGTGGACTAAACAACCGGAAGTTATCATCTGACCAAACCTCACTTTGTCCTTTATATTTCATTTCCACAAAAAATGGACGAAAGACAGACTTAAATCTGATTTTGAGTACAGCCCCGGCCTCGCTGTCATACTTTCCATTTGAAGGTCCTTTTACATTAAATTTACACCTATTTCGGACGTTCTTGAATCATTATTTGCTTTGAAACTAAGTGCTGCTTGACCGGAAACCAGTCCATGATAACTATGTGTCATTGGAATTACAAAATTATCAAACCTCCAAAGTTCGTTTTGAGGTGAGGGACAGCCTTGTAGGTCCAGTTCTTGATGATTCTCAAAAGATCTGTATTTTGGTAACATGGCCGTTAACATGTACATATTCAATATCTTCATGATAGATAGGCAAGAGAATATTGTCCTTCTCAGGACAAGTGGTGGAATGCATACTTTTCTCGATTCTAGCAGAAGAGGCTTCATCTAGTGTTGGACCATTATCATACGTTATATCATCAAAACAAAAAAGATCACAGTCAAACAAATTCTCTGTTAATAACGGGTCCTCAACACGAACCTGTACTTGGTCAATCTCGGCTCCATAGTAATCCGTCATTGTGAAATTAAGCACAATAGTATGTCTTCCTCCGTTCAATCTCTGCATGTTCCCTATTTGATTGGTTGACATAAAAAGGTCCCAATTTCTTCCATATGCTGAATGTGGAGCAGTGGTAACAGTACCAAGCTTTCTTCCATCCAGATTTACCTCGAATTTATCCCAACCGCCATCATTTGAATATCGTATATTATGTATCGCCACGTCTGATTCCGTTCTTAAACAAAAATGTAATAATAAAGTTTGCCCTTGGTTAAAATTAATCGTTTCCCTTCCACCGGCATTGTCCCTATGAATAGCGAAAAGATCGGTTACAAAGTCTTCTGCTTCCATCGTAAATACAACAGCTGAAGTTTCCATGACAAAACCCGTTACCAAGGCAATAAACACATATTTCCAGAATCCTGCCATCTCCAATAGGCCCACTTCACAACACCACAGACCTTCAAATAACTACCTATTTATTCGGCGTTACATTTTTAAATATCACTTTTTAGAATAAAAAAAATTAACAATACAAATTTGCCTGAGTTTGTTGTCTGGTAGTAAAGCTAACCGTTTTGATGAATTGCGACTGTTTCTAGCGGGCATGGTTTGATTTATAAGATGTGTATACCTGGCTTTCTCGTGAACACATCCATTATTGGCACTAGGGAGAGTCATTAGTTATAATGTTACTGATCTTACGTGTAAATATCAACAAGTATGGTCACAGGCGAGTTGTTTTTACTGACATGACTTATTTATCATACTATGTCTATAGTGAGTGATAACTAATTACAATTACAACCATTAATGTTCACTTTTTATATAAATGAGTTATATTAAGAAAAACTTTCATAGTTAATTAATTACAGAAATTTAAGGTACGTTTTTCTGTTTCTATTACCGTTTGTAGTGTAATATCATCCTCCAGTGTTCGTGAATGAATCGGTGCGTTTGGCAATCACTTCTTAGCATTTATTCTCTGGCGAAACAGAATCGTAAATATTCATTATGCATTGTAAAACCTTAACCATGTATGGCTTTATAAAGGTGTTCAGTTGGCCCAATTTGCTCAAATATCCCTCGTATAAATCAATGATAAATGCAAATTTAATACATAAGTACCAAAAAAACATCATTTCACTAATAAATAGACAGTTTTAAAAAAATAGAGAATATTTGAAGTTATGAAAGAAAAAGCTTCTGACTAAACATTTGATAGACTAATAACTAATCAAGAGTTAAACAAGTAAAGCTAGGTTGGCCACTAAGCATAAATTCTGTACCCAAGGAACTTAAAAGTGTGTGTGTGTGTGTGTGTGTGTGTGTGTGTGTGTGTGTGTGTGTGTGTGATCATGGATGAATGACTTATGGGGTTTTTTTTTTTTAAATTGCCTAACAAATCTGATTGTTTGTCTATGAATGAAGTATTCCCTCCTAAATTGGACGATGATTCGATATTTTTTAAGTGTTGCATCGATAAACCTCACAAGGCAAAGAGCACTGATTGTTCGAAAATTGACTATCTATTCGCCCATGAATTCGAATAAATGGGAAGATTTTGTCAGAAAATAATCTATGATTCAGTGTTTTACAGCGATAAGAATAACAGTGATTCACCTTATCTGACGAAGAACAGTCGAAAAAAATCGATCAACAAGTCAAATAATTTTGTTCGAAAACAAACAATTTTCTGTTTAGGGAATAACATCTTTGTGATCCGTAAGAACGACAAAGCGTAATCCTCGTCTTGACATAATATAAAATTATTTTAATTTTTTCCCCAGAAAATCTAATAATTTATAATTTTGAAAATTCCATACGTGTCAGGATTATTATATCTTTTTGTTGTGCGTTTGTTACCTGACGATAAAACGTCTTAAAAATTTTGACCTTTGTCAAAATGATTTGAAAATCAATCCCATTGGATATCTTGTCATTTTTAACCATGGTATCAAGTTTGACTGAAACCCCTCAAATAAAATGAAGTTATTGGAAGTAAACTGAAGATTTTATATTTACCAGATAATTTTATTTATGGAATGACTGTGAAAACTGGGTCAAGTTGCTTTGTCCCTTATATTATTTTAATATAATGTGAATAGAAGCAAACATTTAAATTAATAAAAATAAACACATGTAAATCATTTTCATAAATATGCATCTATGGATTCGCATGGTAACCTGCTTTTAGAGCTTGAAATGTTGCTACATGCATTATAACTTTGTAAGTCATTTTAAACCAAGGTGCAGATTATCAATGCCATGCAGGTATCAGTTTATGTTTTGGGAGCGTGTCACTTAAATATGGCCTATTTGACTCGTACAATTTTTCATTTTTCTTCTTCTTCCTTATTATTATTACTATTACAAATATTTTTTCTGGATATAAAAATTGCTCTTTTTGACGTCAGAATATAAATTATCATCGGTTACGGAAAAAGACAAATAGATACGTGACGTTCTTTTACTAGGACCACTGCGGTAGCTCAGTTGGTAGAGTGCTCGCCCCGTAAGTGGGAGGTCTTGAGTTCGACCCAAGACTTGAAAGTGGATAGAGAATGTTCTTTCGTCAAGCTCTCGGCATTACGAAATGAAAGTCACGGTTCTTTCGGATGGGAACTTAAAATAAACGAGGTCCCGTGTCACGGCATTGGCGCGATAAAGAACCCTGCTGTATAATGCTATCAGCACAACGCACAGGCAAAATTTCTGCACTTTCGCCTATAGCTGGCGACGTCTCGATATAAGTGAAATATTCTTGACTCGGATGTTAAACAACATTACTCAACTCAGTCACGCCTACTGCCCATGTACCCGGAAATGCGGCAAATTCGCGCTGGTCACACGAAGAAACTCAAGCGTCCTTATTGGCAGCGCATACTAATTTATTTAATTTGACTAAAATAACCGCAAAAAACCTAGACATTTTACCGACAGTATTTGATGTGGTATCTTAATTAAATAAACTTTAAATGTCAACATTTTTTGTAATTTATTTGCATACACATGATGGAAATAATTGATTTTTTTTAAAAATAAGATTTAAATTGATGACATATTATACAGATTTTTGGTTTGTTTTGTTTGCTGGGTGGCGACCAATTGTCGTAATTATCCGTACAAGATAAGTAGATAATGACTGCATGTATTAAACATGGTGTATGAACACTTTGATACTGTCTTAATTATACTGATGTGATTAGTTTCTCCGTCTTTTTTAACTTCAAACACACGTATTTTTGTTTAATTTATCACGTTAAACAGCACTGTAAAACTTTTTTAAGTGCACATAATTGGTTATGTCATTGAGCTCGATTTAACACCGTATAAACTAACAGCACTTTCTAACATTTGCAATGTGTCGGTTAAATATCGACAGTGTTAATTCTATAATCAGCGATCTCAGTTTGTAATCCGTTTTCTATGAAATGCGCTTAAAATTAAAAGACCTCTTAATGACCCACTATATTAATGCAACCATTTAATTAACAGAGACTGGAAAGTTATTATTAAATATGGTTCTTCCCATCAAATATTCATTTTAAATTATTTTTGGTTTCTCACACCATTCGTATTGGGGGTCTCGGTGACCAAGTGACCTTAAGCGGGCTTACCAATCACAGTGCCTCCCATCGCCTAGAAGCCAGATTACCTATGGTTTTTCCGGATACTTCAGTTTTCTCCACCATTTCATAACTGAGTCTCGATATACGTGAAAGAATCTTGACCGGGGCATTAAGCACCATTACTTCACTCCGCCTCGTTCGTCTTGAGTAATGTGTGTTTTAAGTTTCAGCGGTTATTGCTTTTTTAGCCATTTCATTAAAAAAAAACCGGATGTGATGATTTATTTAAGTTCACACCATGCATATACACCAAATCAAGTGAAAAAACAGGTATTCGTGGTCAAAATGAATTATTCTACAGTTGCCCGTGTAAATAAGCCAGCAGTGAGTTTCGAAGCAACTCCATTGATATGATGTGTCCTAAGTTTTTCTGTCATTAAAAATATAATTTTTAAAAAATCATTAATATCCTTTTCAATGACAGCATGCACGGAGTCCTCAAGGTCACATGTAACAAAAAAGTACTTCGTTTTTTCGAATGAGTTTTTAGTATAATCGGACCGTTATTTTGTATTTTCAAAGCCGGCATTTTTTTTTTTTTTTTTTGCAATCATGTATTGTGTCAATTTTTTTTACCCGTGTGAACTGTTATTGCAGTTGCAATTATAAAATCATTTGCGAAAAAGTATACATTTAGCCACTTGTTTCTGTCAAAAACGATTATTACTAGTAATGGGTTGTTTACAGTGATTGAAACAAGCATTCGTTATTCTCGATTGGCTTCAGTAACTGATGTTTTAGATATAATCCTTTCTGAGCTTGTAGCATTGTATTGGCATGAGTTTTTTCGAACAAAGTCAACAAATTTTCTAAAATCAAAAACTTTGACAGTCTTCTGCTTCCGGTGATTTCAACTATTTTTATCGCCTGCTGTCACCGGATTGGTTAACGGTTTCAAGATAATGTATCTGCTGCGAATGACCTAGTTTGACAAATCTTTTATTATCAAAAGAATTGTGTAAAGTTTGGTGCTTACTGGGTGATGATATGAAGGGTATAAAGCAGTCCAAATTTCTGTTGGTTTACCATGCTAGACATTAATTATATAAACAACACTTGTTACTTGTGCTTATTATTCAAAATATGTTGTTATTATTTTTTACTCTTTGTACCTTTTAAATGAGGTTGCGGCTTTGCAGCTTATTTGTGTGCGATTTCTGGACAGAATAATAACCTAATCTTAATGCTGAATGGTACTTTGTTACATATCTGATGGCGCATTTTGGTATCTTTTATTTTAGATTTGTATTTTCACAAACTCCGAACTTAACTACATCATTAATTCCAAAACGTCATTGGCGATATGTCACTGTTTGGAACCGATATTAAATGTGGTTAGACGCCAGATTGTGCTAATAAGGCACCATTTATTGTGTTTTTGTGTCATTATTTAATTTTTAAAAGGGTTATTTTCTCTTATTTTGTGTTAATTAGCATAAAAACATCAAAAGAGCATCAGATTATTGATAACCGTCTTTAACATAGTCTACGTGGTCGATTACATGTAGTTTTTGTATGATAAAGAAGACATAAAAACACTAACGCAGATTAATAAAATTAACATTTTTTATGAAAACGACCTAACGATCGCCTCCTCTACATAAGGCCGAGAAAAAAATGTGCGTTTTCTGTTACTCTTTATACTCCATCACTTATCTTAGTATACATTTTCGATTTCGGGTTAAAATCCTGTTTTACCGCATAGAAATATTAATAAAAATAATAATAATAAAATAATAATTTTCATTTGTGTTGAACAATGTTCACAAAAATCACAATAAAATCATTATGGTGTCTAATAACCTATAACTTAATATTAACAACCAAAAGTAACGACTCTATTGTTACAAACAGATGTAATACAATGAGAACAATAGGTGTAATAATTTCCATTTATTTTATATTACACGGGATGTGTATCTCTTGTTGAGTAATAAGAATAATAAGTTTAGCAAAGAGTGCAAATAGGCAATTTCCAAAAACAAGGCCCCGTATCATTATCTTATTTATAAGAACTACACCTTTAACTGATTCAGGTGCATTCAAAGCAAAAACATTTCATTGCATAGAGACTCCAGCAGCAGTAAGTTAAGTTGCAGAAATTTATATATTGAAATAGACTTGCGGCAGAATAAGTTAAGCAATGCCAACTAAGAGGCCTTATACCTAAGTCAACTTTAAGTGATTAAGGTTTTCGTTGGCTTAGTACCTTACTGACTGACTTAGTACCCATATAATGATCTGAGTGTTCAGGTGATGTTTAATCTTAACATTATGGACAGTGTACTAACACTTTAAAGGTTGCAGTAAGTACACACTTGTACAGTGCAGATCAAGAAAAAATTGCACACTCACGCACCACATGAACATAGATTAATAAAAATTGTTTCCTCACAAATAGCTGGAAAACTGTTGATTTGACACAAAAAAGCCAACCCAGACAGTGTTATTAGTTTTTATCGTCTTATTTCATGACGCAGATGTAAGAAAAAAACTGACATCACTCAAAAGATGTCAATGCAGTTCTTGGGTTTGAACTCACAACCCTTACCTTCGAAAGTCAATGATAATGTTACTTGGCCATGTCGTATTACTAGTTCAGTATAGGCAATCCTAATGCCATGAAAAGTATGTTTATACTGAACTGCAAAAGATTAAAAGTTACTGATTTATGAGAAAAGATTTTATTTTATTAATTTTTTTAATTATATTTCATTTTTAAACTTAAAATGTAAAATTTATAATACAAAAACAATCTAAACTTCAGGATAACAAACTGAACAATGTCAGTTTTGCCCTGACCTAAACTGATCAGAATGACAACTACAAGGACATCAAAGCACACACAATAAACATGATATGTGATGTTACAATCGGCATTAAGGGGTTTTAATAGAGCCCCTTACAGCAGTATTTAGAAATAAAAAAATGCCAATGACTTTATTTTACTTGGAACAAATCAATAAAACACTTTATTTCTAGCAGGACAGGGCCTTGGTGGCTGAGTGGTCTAAAGCACATGCTTTACGGATCGCAGTACCTCTCACCGCCTGGATTGGAATTCCACTTGGGAAAGATCATTAGTGTGAGGAAGTTTGTCAGTTTGCTTGCTGAAGGTCGTTGGTTTTCTCTTGGCAATCCGGTTTCTTCCACCATCCCAGAACTGACCGCCTTGAAATAAGTGAAAGAATCTTGACTTGGGCATAAAACTCCATTACTCCACTCCACTCCACTCTAGCAGGACAAATTCACCACAACATGTTTAATACAGATAAGGTAATAAAGGTTTATAAACTGATTTTATCTCCAAAAAAAAAAAATAGTTCAGAAAAATTAAAAAAAAACTTTTTATATTCTAATAATTACTGTTTAATTAAAATGTATTCAATTCCTTGGTTTTCAACAAAAAAAATGTAAAAGTGTGAAAATAGCCATTTTAAAGAAGGAAATTGTCTCTGACTGTCAAGCAGTTAAGTCTTGAGTGAGATGATAAAATTCAAGTATTTAATCAAACATTTATCATAGTGTATCATCACTAAAAAAAATTGCATTGCTTGTAAAATAGAGTTTTAGCCTTTACTTGGTTCAAATTATAGCTTTTAGATCTGAAGAACAGGTCAGTTTTGATTCTATTTGTGTAAATCTTAAGTGTTAAAGGAGTTTGTTACTTTGCTTGCCAAAGTTTGATGTTCTTTTTTAAAGCACTAATTTCCTCCACCATCCAAGAACTCACAGCCTGATAAAAGTAAATAGATTTTGACTAGTGAGTTAAAAGCATACACCATTACTCCAATACACTCACTCATTGATGATAACTCGCTGTTCTAATTAGATGGCAGAAAACAATTGACTCTGCAAACAAACTGAAAATCTTTTTTTAAAACTAAAATATGTCTTTCGTGGGAAGAATTTTTACAGAGAGAGGCACTGTAATTAAACACTTAGCAACACCATTCAATGAAAAGTTATTGGTTCTAGCAGGGGGAGTGTAATCTGAGAATTTCAAAATTAAAACACTTTAGGGGTAGTGTGTGTCATTTAAGTTATTTTTCATCTCACTGCTATTCACGACATTTCAAGTTATATGCACACTTTTATTTCTGTGTTGTCAGATGACAATATAAATACATGGGAATCATATTACATTCAACTAACACTGGCTCTTCAAACAAATTAGCCTGCACCCAACTAAGATTTAATCTTATGGCCTTGACCTTTATCCAAGACAAATTAATTTGGTGTGTGACACATAGGCACATGTTGGTATACAATTGTGCCAAGTTTTATCAAAATCCTTCCATACCTATGATTGTTTTGGAATGGATACAATTTTAACATGGATAGACATAGAAACGGACATAGATTCCAATCTATTTCCAGAAACTAAGTGTATATCCCTGAATGTTTTATTTTTGCATCTAAACACTCATGCAGTTATGCCAAAATAAAACTGCAAACTTTCCAGTACAATTAAGCCGAATCTACTGTATTTGTAGTCATGTTTATTTCAAAAGGAATCTGAATTGAGAGAGTGTAAAAAAACACACACACACACACACACACACACACTTTAAACAAAAACCTGATATACATATTATATGTGCTAATGCCTGCCAGACCATGGCTTAAGACCATCATGACACTGTTAAAGATAAAGCTATAGACCTCTCCATGTATTATCATTTTAAAACTGGAGATTATCATGTTGTAATATAATATTATTGTAATGCATAATGTAGAACAAATATGGAAACTACAGTTTGTATATAAATAGACTCCAGAGATGTGTATAAAACAAAGTGTATGACATGTCTGTAATACATCATAAATCATTTCTAAATTTTCTGATCCTATCCACAGATAAATGAGCATATACCAAACAAGGGTCTAATACTGTCAGTTCATTAGGAACAATTCAATTATACCTTGCAGATCGAATCATTATACTAATACATATATATGATGTTTCTCAATTTGTGGCACTATATTGTCAGGTTATAATAAAAATCTATGCATTATGTCAGTACCTTCACACAATCTCATTTATTATAAAAGTAATATGAAATCAATTTTACTATATATTTTAACAGTGGATATTGATTTGCATATCTTAATTCAGATTTTTTATTTATCTACTAACTTTTCTGGGGGAAACATGACCCTTATTTTTGATAAGTTTAACGTTTTATTATGTCTCCCTTTATCATTTGAACCCTAAAAAAGAGATCCAAATTTATAACAAAATCACTTCCTTGAAACTGGCCTAATAAAATATACAACCAATAAAGCTCAGATGTAGATGCATGTATTTTAAACATACAAAAATATTATAACATGGTTTCCATAAACATCCAATTTCCACATGGTGAAATTTTTACTGTGGAAGATTTCACATCTATCTCTTCTTTAACAAATTAAATAACATGTATCTAAAAGTAAACCAAAAATATCCTGTTGACCTTAAACAAGCTCCAATATGAATATTTCAATAAAAGTAAGTGAGACGAGGACAGCGACAGATTATTTTCTTATTTGTCAATAAATCTTTGTGCATAGCTTGAATAATTAACCCAAACAGACCAGTATTATACACTTAACCACTTTATGGCACTGTGAAAAATCATTGAACTTGAACAGGCTGGCAATACATGTATATACATTTATCATGTTGGATATTTTACAAAGTTTTATATTATAAAAGTCCAACAATGGGGCGAGAGGGAAGTACTCTGGGCAAATTTAGAACTTAGACAGAAATATAGATAGATAAAGAGCATTCTTATTGCCACATGACAAAGTTTTGTGTGTTGAATATAAAGAAACCCGACATTCAAACTATGGACTTGTGTTTCACATTATATGATTTCACTTATGATGTCGATTTTGCAGGGAATCATTAATAGATATTTGTAGGGTTAATTATGCAATTAGCCTAATTAGCTTTTGACTCTCTCTCTCTCTCTCTCTCTCAAGAACACTGATACTCATGTGATACCATCATACAGAGCACACAGTTTGTACTAAACAGGAAGAGACATTATATTTAAGTGTCCTAGCAACCAATGACATTACTCTTATGAAGTATAAACAACCATTACATTCTGGATAAGTACATTCACAAACACAGATATTTGATAAATGTTCCTACGTGACACTGTTGTCATGAATTCTCCAATGATGTCCCTTTTAATAACCATAGTGGTCCTCGTTGAATACAGTAATCCTGAAATTTAACAAATTAATAATTGTAAATAAATACATATGGTCCATTAAATTTTGATGTTAATAAGAAGTATATGAAATGTTGACTTACAGTTATAGGGATAATTAATGAAATATGTTTTACAGCAGGAAATTTTTATAACATTTCCAATTTTTTATGAATAAACTATATTTGCGGAGAGATATAATAAATGTGAAAGATTTAAAGTCATGATTCAAAGATTTGTGATTCCAGAAAGACAGCAATGTTTGTTCTTCAGCCTTTATTTTAATTTCTCAACCCCTAGCTGATAAATGGGTAGAAATATTATTAATGCTGGGAGTTAAACTTGATGGATTGACTAGTAACTCAGTCACACTACAACACTTAAACCAATGATGTTGGCCTGATGAGACTGCTGGTGAAGACTTAACCTACAAAACCTTAACTTAACCATCGTGAGGTAAGTAGACCTACCTTAACTTAACCATCATGAGGTAAGTAAACCTACCTTAACTTAACCATCATGAGGTAAGAAGACCTACCTTAACTTAACCATCATGAGGTAAGTAGACCAACCTTAACCATCGTGAGGTAAGTAGACCTACCTTAACTTAACCATCATGAGGTAAGTAGACCTACCTTAACTTAACCATCATGAGGTAAGTAGACCTACCTTAACTTAACCATCATGAGGTAAGTAGACCTACCTTAACTTAACCATCATGAGGTAAGTAGACCTACCTTAACTTAACCATCATGAGGTAAGAAGACCTACCTTAACTTAACCATCATGAGGTAAGTAGACCAACCTTAACTTAACCATCATTAGGTAAGTAGACCTACCTTAACTTAACCATCATGAAGTAAGTAGACCTACCTTAACTTAACCATCATGAGGTAAGTAGACCTACCTTAACTTAACCATCGTGAGGTAAGTAGACCTACCTTAACTTAACCATCATGAGGTAAGTAGACATACCTTATCTTAACCATCATAAGGTAAGTAAACCTACCTTAACTTAACCGCCATGAGGTCAGAAGACCTACCTTAACCATCGTGAGGTAAGTAGACCTACCTTAACTTAACCATCATGAGGTAAGTAGACCTACCTTAACTTAACCATCATGAGGTAAGTAGACCTACCTTAACTTAACCATCATGAGGTAAGTAGACCTACCTTAACTTAACCATCATGAGGTAAGAAGACCTACCTTAACTTAACCATCATGAGGTAAGTAGACCTACCTTAACTTAACCATCATTAGGTAAGTAGACCTACCTTAACTTAACCATCATGAAGTAAGTAGACCTACCTTAACTTAACCATCATGAGGTAAGAAGACCTACCTTAACTTAACCATCATGAGGTAAGTAGACCAACCTTAACCATCGTGAGGTAAGTAGACCTACCTTAACTTAACCATCATGAGGTAAGTAGACCTACCTTAACTTAACCATCATGAGGTAAGTAGACCTACCTTAACTTAACCATCATGAGGTAAGTAGACCTACCTTAACTTAACCATCATGAGGTAAGAAGACCTACCTTAACTTAACCATCATGAGGTAAGTAGACCTACCTTAACTTAACCATCATTAGGTAAGTAGACCTACCTTAACTTAACCATCATGAAGTAAGAAGACCTACCTTAACTTAACCATCGTGAGGTAAGTAAACCTACCTTAACTTAACCATCATGAGGTAAGTAGACATACCTTATCTTAATCATCATAAGGTAAGTAAACCTACCTTAACTTAACCGCCATGAGGTCAGAAGACCTACCTTAACTTAACCATCATGAGGTAAGAAGACCTACCTTAACTTAACCATCATAAGGTAAGTAGACCTACCTTAACTTAACCATCATGAAGTAAGTAGACCTACCTTAACTTAACCATCATGAGGTAAGTAGACCTACCTTAACTTAACCATCATTAGGTAAGTAGACCTACCTTAACTTAACCATCATAAGGTAAGTAGACCTACCTTAACCGCCATGAGGTAAGAAGACCTACCTTAACTTAACCATCATGAGGTAAGTAGACCTACCTTAACTTAACCATCATGAGGTAAGTAGACCTACCTTAACTTAATTATCATGAGGTAAGTAAACCTACCTTAAGTAAAAGTTTACCGTCATCTTCTGACAAAGATAAATCAAGCTCATCTTCAACAAGTTTGAGGAAATTCTTCCTGGTTATTTTATGTGAAGTATTAAACATGCCTAGAAGAATCCCTCTAACCTAACAAAGGAAAAAAAATACATCAATTACTTCATTAATGAATCACATGAAAAGACAGAAACATCACTGGATTGCTAAAATGTTACTTTATTCCAAATACAAAATATGGAAATCATGTAAAGACAAATATTCACAATTCTATTGAAAAATAGCTCTAAAGTTTTTAGATGTAAATGTGTATTAATTTTTAAATTATAAAAGAAAACATGACAAAGAACTATCTATAAGCTTTTATCTGTATAATGATCAGTTTCTGATACTGTCTAAATCCTTCTTATTCTAAGAGTCACCAAAAGAATGTCATAGCTCACCTGCACTTCTAATCTATCATTTGACTTCAACCAAAAATGTAAACAATTAATGCCAACAGACTTATCAGGGATTAATAAGTTAATAAGTTTGTCAATAAGATTTTATAAAGATTAATTGATTGATTAAGATTAAATTGTTTTGTCTCAATCACGAACAGTTCACTTATATAAAGAGGTCACCAGCTATAAGTGAAGTGGCCAATGTCCAGGGAGGATTCTGTAGCATGCCATGCCCTACGATGAGATGGCACGTAATTTGTTTTGGTTTCTTGCAATGGACCTATGATATTTTTTAATACAGTCTTTCAAGTAAAGGTTAGACCTGGCAAGGGTTCAAGCCCCCACTTCCCAGTCTCTTAACTGAGCTACACTAGTGTTTTTTTTAAAAAAATGGCATTTTATGTACATAGGTAAGCCCAAAGTCATCATATACTTACAGCATCAAATTTATCCCCCGTTTTTGGTAAAGCATAAAGTGGTTCTGGTGTAGTGTTTGGAGGCCACTAAAATGAAAAATAGAAAATTTGTAAAACAAATTCACATGCATGTTTGAAATTTCACAAATAACAAAACATTATAACAGCACAAGCCAGTTTTTTTTCTCTTTTTGTACATTAATCTGTAAACATATTAAATAAGATTATATTTTATAGAGTAACATTGTAAAAAGAATACTGTTTTTAAACATTGAAAGATATTTTTGACTGCAAACAAGAACTAATCAAAATTATAATCTACATCATTCTATTGTAAGGAGTTGAGTTGAGTAATGGTGTTTAGCGTCCCAGTCAAGAATATTTCACTTATATCGAGATGTTGCCAGCTAAAGGCGAAATTGCAGAAATTTTGCCTGTGCGTTGTGCTGATGGCATTATACAGCAGGGTTCTTCATCGTGCCATGCCGTGACACGGGACCTCGTTTATTTTAAGTTCCCATCCGAAAGAACTGTGACTTTCATTTCTTAATGTCGATTGCTTGGCGAAAAAAACAGCCACTACCCACTTTCAAGTCTTGGGTCAGACCTGGTCGGGGTTTGAACCCACGACCTTCCACTTACGAAGCGAGCACTCTACCAAATGAGCTACCACAGTGGTTTCTATTGTAAGCTGTTAATTGTTCACAAGATACTTTAGTAGAGATATTCTTATTAAAGTCAATTTCTGTATAGGACATTGGGTTATGACATTGCTTTTAGGTGGTAAAGAAGACACACACAAAGTAAGCTCTGGCTCTTGAGAACAGAGATATCAAAAGATTAGTAAAGTTTAAAATGTAGGAGACAAAATATTTTAAAGAGGCAGTAAATCTAAAAATTCTATGGCACAAAAATTATAAGCCCCAAATGTTATTTTTATGATATACTGTGAAAAATTTTGTTTTCTTGATAAGCACTTTATAATACTAAATTGATTTTCAAAAAATTGTTTTTCTTTTTTATGATTGTGTAAAAAAATAAAATAATGATTTAGTCTGCCCTAAAATAAAATTGGAAAATTTGGGAGAAAAATAATTTTTTAAATACAATAAACAGGAGCAAGACATGATAAAAATTAGCAAATTGGCTAAAAAATTTGTGCATGGTAATGTAACCTCTGAAACAAATATTACAAATAACTGTAAGACAGTGGGGTCATCATATTCTTGTGGATTGTTATTGGACATGCAGATGGACAGACAGACAGACATTTTCCAGAGATTTCTGTATGGTTTTTCAACTGATACCACAGTTAACACTGATAGGTGTTTTTAAACAAATTCATGTCAAATTACTAGATTTGTAGAGTAATTATGGTAATTACCTGGTTTGTAAGTTTAACTCCACCCACTTCATACAATATCTCCTCTAACAGTTTATCAGACACACCATCATTAAGCACATGACCTGGTGGACACTGGGCCTGTTTCATTGTGAAAAGTCTGCGTAATTCACGAGCAGTCAATATAAATCTACTAAATAATTTTTCCTGAACGAAATTTACAAGTTCTGATTTAAGCTCCACAGATATATTGGAAATATCACAGTTAGAATTTGTAGCCATAGTAACAGGTCCATTAGAAACATGATTAGAATCCTGAATTTCCATTGGCTCATTTTGTATTGCACTATCAGTGTCATCTGCACTGTTATCTAAATCTGATTTAGTTGAAGTGTCCATTTCCACATCACTATAATCAGATATTGAACGTCCACTTAGTGTCCTTTTTCTAGCAGATTTAGACGAATTTCTTCTTCGTCTTGCTGGTTTTTCATTTGTAACATTGCCCTGGTCTATATAAAAAATAACATGTAAATATAACAAAACTACCATATCTAACTGATTATCTAGCATTTTATCTCTTTCAAAAAGTCAAAATAAATTAATTATACCTAGACAGTCATTTTTGGAATGACAAAAGACACAGAATTAACAAGAGAAAACCTTTGACAAATTTTAATATCGATATATATAATATGTAATTATATAATATGACAATTTAGAAAACATTTACATAACAATGAATAATTATACATGTATGAATAAAAACAAGAATTCCACCACAGATTTAAATGTCTTGTCTGGTTAGTTTTTGATTACTTTTACATGAACTTTCACATTTTGACATGTCGCCGCTGCTACCACTGCCTAAGATGACACTGGAAAAGTAACAACTAAGTCTCGCCTTATGGCAATGCCAGGAACAACAAAAATTGTCTACAGCAGTATCTTTTGGTAACCCTTTCACTTACAAATGTTAAACTGCCAAAATAATTTTTTAACAAATTTTCACGAAGAATCTTTTTATAAGAGATTCCATGTGTACAAAAAATAAATAAACTTCAGATTTGGTGTAAAACCTATAGTAAAAGTCAGAGATTAATATTGTCACAATTTTAAAAACAAAACAGGAAAACATTTCATTTATTGTGTCTTAAGCGGGGATTTTTACCGGCCAGAGAGATAAATTTTTCTTCCAAATTCTTCTTCACGTTTTGTTTACTAAAATTACTAGATTCTAAATATCAAAAACTTGTAAAATTTTACACAATTTAAAAAATAAAAGGTTTAACAATAAACATTACCTTTGTCTTTAAACTTCTTTTCATGTTCCTTGGGGATTTTAAGCTGCTTACAAAGAGTCTGATATTTTGCATCCCATAACATTTTCTGTCTTTGAACAATATCTGGATATCTATATGTAAAGATTTGAAGGAAATAAAAAGATTGTTGCTTTTGTGTAATAAAAAATATGTATGTTTAAAACAGAAGAGAACTAAAAAATACTTGCCAAGCATATGCCATTACGTAACAATTTATTTATATATAAACGGGGAATCTTGAATCTATTAATAGTGACTTGACATTTAAAGTAATAGTGACTTTGGCCTTTGCGGTATGACCTGTAAAATTTACAGGATTCTTTTTTTCAAGAATATCAATCAGGGTAAAAAGTTCATTAAATCTCTTGAAAGGCAATACTGCCTGCCCAAACATCTCTGAGGTGATTGTTTATGTTAAATTTGACCTTGTGATCCTGCAGTGACATAATAACAAAATCTTCACAAAGCTTGATAGTATATGATTAGAAGAATCAGGTAAAAATTGATGATCTTTTCAGAAAATGATATATCAAGTTGGAGTACTTTGAATAAATCCATGATCATTAATTCAGCATGAAGGAAGGACAAATATTAAAGATTAACAACAGTTTATCAGTTTATCAAAATTTTAATGTATATTGTAAATTGACTGTATAACATTACCTATTGAGAAAATCATTATCTGTAGCAAACAAAAACTCCCATCCACAGTTAGCTCTTATTTTAGACATCTGTTCCAGTATATCTTTCACATCTTCTGCAGGAAGCTAATTATAAACATCATCACAGATTAAACTAAACATTAAAATAGAATTAGGAGTTATATCTGTTTTTGTACTATTGCATCCCGATGGAAACTGGGTTTGTTTTTATACTAAAGCATCCTGGTGAACACTAGGTTTGTTTTTGTACTATAGCATCCTGATAGGAACTGGGTTTGTTTTTATACTAAAGCATCCTGGTGGGAACTGGGTTTGTTTTTGTACTTTGACATCCTGATGGGTACAGGGTTTTTTCTTTTATACTATAGCATTCTGAATGGAACTGGGTTTGTTTTTGTACTATAGCATCCTGATGGGTACCAGGTTTGTTTTTGTACCTTGGCATCCTGATAGGGAATGGTTTTGTTTTCTGTACTAAAGCATCCTGTTGCATCCTAGGTTTGTTTTTGTACTATGGCATCCTGATGGGGACTGGCTTTGTACTATAACATCTAAATTATGACTGGGTTTAATTTTGTACTATAGGACCCTGATAATGAATGAGTTTTATGAATGTTTTTGCATATATTACCCAAATGTTGACCCTTATAATGTTTATTTACTGGTTTATAATGTTGAAAAACTTTTATATCATATTTTAACCAACCGGTGAAGAATAGCTAACAACAATAAATATGATGTTAATAAAGACACACTTTATCAAGGTGAGCTAAAAACAAAGTTGTTTGGTATATCAAAGCTTTATTCCATTACCTTGACAACAGAGGCAATATCTTTTCTTGTTACATGACATGATTGTGTAAATCTCCAAATCTGAAATGATTACAATAATTTTTATCAAATCCTTACTTTACTCTTAAAACTGCCATCACTGACCAAACTAATAAAATCTGTTATAAATCTCATGAATCTAAACTTCAATTTTTATTCATGACTAGGGATAATCTGCATTCAAAAATACAATTATAATAATTTACTTGATGTCAAGATTAACTACATATAAATAACTATACCAAGTGTACCCAATTCTTGTGTATGTATCTGTGACATTAATTTACATGTATAAAGCACATATTCCATTGAAACTTTATATTAACTTATTAAATTTTTTTTTTGAAAATCAAATTGATTAAAATAGAAGTTTTATAAAACTTTCCAACAGATAATACCAAAAAAAAAAAATAATAATAATAAAAAAGGAAGGGAAAAATCATTCACAACATGAGATCTGTGGACTGCATGCCTCAACATAAAATGCTGCTGAGAAGTAATATGACCTTGTAATATGACCTTGACCATCCCAAGGTCAAGGTAACCTATCCTGCATCATCCATAGCAAAATCTGTAGCATGTTCAATGAAGATTCTGTATGTCAAGTTAAAATTTTCCAATACTTATTAAATTGCATAAGTTAAGAATTAGGAGACTTCAACCAAAAGTTTAACACCAATGTGAACAAAGGGGCCTCAAACACCACTGGCCACAAAACTGACTGTTATTTCGCTTTTTTAAGTGAGATAAGCCAATAATTGCCTTTAACTCACCACATAGTCCCTGCCTCTACACAAATGTTCTGAAGATACACCACTATGAGGACTGCATACTTCTTTTGGATATAAAATTTCACTACAATAAATTAATGTAATACTGAATATTAAAAGTAATATCTAGTACTTAGATAGCACATGCATGCATGTATTTCCACATAAAACACCTACCTGTGTAAAAAAAAAAACCATTTCAATGTCAGAATAATCCAGAAATTGAAGGGTTGCCATGGTAAATATTTGTGAAAAACCATTTATATTAATATACTTCTAAACAAATCAGCAATTCTGTAACAGTTCAGTTACTTGGTTGAGGCTTAAAGGTTGCCATGTTAATTTAGTGACATAAGGGTTACTTGGTAGTGACCTTAAAGGTTGCCATGTTAATTTAGTGACATTTGGGTTTCTTGGTAGTGACCTTAAAGGTTGATATGTTATTCTAGTGACATTTGGGTTACTTGGTTGAGGCCTTAAAGGTTGCCATGTTAATCTAGTGACATTTTGGGTTACTTGGTAGTGGCCTTAAAGGTTGCCATGTTTATTTAGTGACATTTGGGTTACTTGGTTGAGGCCTTAAAGGTTGCCATGTTAATCTAGTGACATTTTGGGTTACTCGGTAGTGGCTTTAAAGGTTGTCTTGTTAATTTAGTGGCATTTGGGTTACTTGGTGGTGACCTTAAAGGTTGCCATGTTAATTTAGTGATATTTGGGTTTCTTGGTAGTGACCTTAAAGGTTGCCATGTTAATTTAGTGACATTTGGGTTACTTGGTTGAGGCCTTAAAGGTTGCCATGTTAATCTAGTGATATTTGGGTTTCTTGGTAGTGACCTTAAAGGTTGCCATGTTAATTTAGTGACATTTGGGTTACTTGGTTGAGGCCTTAAAGGTTGCCATGTTAATCTAGTGACATTTTGGGTTACTTGGTAGTGGCCTTAACGGTTGCCATGTTTATTTAGTGACATTTGGGTTACTTGGTTGAGGCCTTAAAGGTTGCCATGTTAATTTAGTGACATTTGGGTTACTCGGTAGTGGCTTTAAAGGTTGTCATATTAATTTAGTGGCATTTGGGTTACTTGATAGTGGCCTTAAAGGTTGCCATGTTAATTTAGTGACATTTGGGTTACTTGGTTGAGGCCTAAAATGTTGCCATGTTAATTTAGTGACATTTGGGTTACTTGGTAGTGGCTTTAAAGGTTGTCATGTTAATTTAGTGACATTTGGGTTTCTTGGTAGTGGCCTTACAGGTTGCCATGTTAATTTAGTGACATTTGGGTTTCTTGGTAGTGGCCTTAAAGGTTGATATGTTAATTTAGCGACATTTGGGTTACTTGGTAGAGGCCTTAAAGGTTGCCATGTTAATTTAGTGACATTTGGGTTACTTGGTAGAGACCTTAAAGTTGCCATGTTAATCTAGTGACATTTGGGTTTCTTGGTAGTGGCCTTAAAGGTTGCCATGTTAATTTAGCGACATTTGGGTTACTTGGTTGAGGCCTTAAAGGTTGCCATGTTAATTTAGTGACATTTAGGTTACTTGGTAGAGGCCTTACAGGTTGCCATGTTAATTTAGTGACATTTGGGTTTCTTGGTTGAGGCCTTAAAGGTTGCCATGTTAATTTAGTGACATTTGGGTTACTTGGTAGAGGCCTTAATGGTTGCCATGTTTATTTAGTGACATTTGGGTTACTTGGTAGTGGCCTTAGAGGTTGCTATGTTTAACTATTGAATATCAAATTAATTCTTATCAACCATTCAATTTTTTGTCCAAATACAAGTATTTGGTGCATTCATTGATAGGGTTGCTATGGTAAACTACACAGAAATGTGTATCAACAAACCTCTTAACGACCCAACAACCCTGTACTAGTACAGCTACCTGCTGCAGTGATTTAAGGGTTGCCATGGTATCTGTTCCCTGTGGTAACAAAGCCATTAACTGATTTAATCTCATCACTTTGGCTAAAAAAAGATTAAAAAGATAAAACAGTGTCTGAATTTACTAAATTTTTTTGTAATGCATAAAAAGTGGAAAACATAGCAGTCATGTGGTGAATAAAAAGATGAAACTAAAGTCGTATGAGTATGTGTTCCAATACTTTGTCATTAAACTTGACTGAAATCCAATTACAGTGAAAATGTATTTATTAAACAAAGATTTCTACAACACAACTTACATGACTCAATTAAAATTTTCTCCTGGAAAACTTACATGTGAATGTGATAAGAGATTTTATGTTACCATTTTCAAATATGGTGATTTGAAACTAAAAAAAAAAGAACTTTCATAAAGTTAAAATCCAATATAGCTTAACATATAGAAACATCACTGTACATGAACTTACCATTGGTTAACAAAGCTTTAACTTGGTCTGGTAATGGCATGGTTCTGAGTTGTGTCAGGGACAATACATTACTTGGCATCTCTGGTTTCTCTCTACAATGTTAAATCGATGAACAGTGAAAATTTTAAAAAAAAGATTTCTATATCTTAATCTACATGTATGTACATGTACAAACAAAAAGCCAAAGCATTTCTGTCTTTCTCTACTTACCAAACAAAAAATTTTTAATCTGTAAATCTATTAATGTTAAATTTCATTGTTTATACCCAACAATATATAATAGGGCTGTGTTTTTATGTATGTCCATCTGAAGTCTTTTTTTTCATCTGTCTACTAGTATTTGTCTTCATGTCTCACAGTTTGCCTGTCTGTCTATTTTCTCATTTGTATATCTGCCTGTGTCTGCCTGTTTGTTAATCAATCTGACATTTTGATTTTTGTACAAAAACTTCTGTTATCTTTCATCAAATTTAACTTTAACGATGCTGTGAATAATAAATACATGTATATACAGTGAAACTTGTAAAAAACCGGACAGGGTCGGGACCACAGAATAAATCCGGTTTTCACAGGTGTCCTGTTTATTCAGATTTTGATCATGAGTTGATTTCCCTTGACTACTAACTATAAAACCGTAAAAGTTCCTATATCCTTTTTCATGACCTGCGTTAATATTTGAGAAAATTCACAGAAAATTCTTCAAAGAAAATATGAATCATACATTGTATTTAATCCAACAAAAAAAAATGTTAGGAATTTTAAAGGGTTTATATTTTCAACTAGGAAGTGTGTACTGAGGCATTATGGCAAAACACATCTTGCATTTGGAGACACATTTAATAGTTTACTTGCTTGGATTTTTTCTTTTCTCTTGTGTATACAATTTAATTGATTATAAACAAAGCGTTTGCTGTAATATTTTCCTTTAGAAAGTCTGGGTAAGAATCTCCTTCCCGATTTGTCTGAAAAAAGCCAGGTTCTTCACATAAAATGTTGTTCGAATAATTTTTTTTTAGTTTTCTTTGATTAGTAAAGATCCTAAGGCTGCTGTGGTGAAACAAACGAGAGAGAGAGAGAGAGAGAGAGAGAGAGAGAGAGAGAGAGAGAGAGAGAGAGAGAGAGACTGTTTAATGCATTTTCGTTTTATAAAAATGTTAAAATAACATGACCTAAACGATTTGTAACAATTTAAAAACAATGTTGCTATCAACATAAAACCCGCTTACACGTCCCTTTGATATCTAAAATTTTTTTAATTCGAATGCAAGCCTGACCCAGTTTAAACCAGATTTTTTGAGAACAGGTAAATGATGCATAATTCATGTTTACTCATTTGTGAAATTCATGTCTAATTAACACGATGGATTACCGATGAGAACTTATTGATCGGGGCTGATGTTTAAACAAAAGAACAATTATTGATAGGTGGTATGTTTTATTACAGACATGAAATTAGTATGGCTTCTACAGATATATTAGTGTTTTCATTTTACGTTTTATTTTTTCCCAAGAAAAAAATATCGGGTTTTCCTTCCATTTCGAATGGGAAAATATATCTGGTTTTCCAAGGTTGTTTTATGCTGAATATAATATTTTGGTCAAAAAATTTTGTCCAGTTTTCCAGAGTTCACAGGTTCAGGTTTATTAAGGTTTTCTTCAAAAATAATAAAGAGGGTGAAATTCGGGACCAGAAGATATGTCCAGTTTTGAAAGGATTCCGGTTCTTACAGAGTCCGGTATTCACAAGTTACACTGTATATATACCTGTATATACATGTATATCTTACAGGTCAAGATCATATTTTGAGTATTTTTGGTCAAATGGTTTTTAGTTTTTTCTTTCATAGAATAAAACAAAAAATGTGGTGGAGAATTCTGCAAACTAAATTATGCTCATGTAGAATGTAACCTGAAGCTTTACAACACGGAAATGCTATATAACATTATTTGTTTGTCTACTTACTCCTGAGTTTTATCTGATGGTGGGACTAGCATAGTTAGGTATTCATTTGGCAATGCCTGAAATTCTCTTACATCTTCATTCTTTGCAGCAAAAAGATGTAACCTCTGTGATTCAGCCATTCCAGTCTAAATTAATAAGAACAACAAACAATTTCAAACATGTTTCAAAATCAGTCACGAAGGCAAAAGAACAAGTGATTTGGACATCTCTGCATGTTAAAAGAACTACATGTACAACAACACTTACATAAAACTAAACGATGTGCATGGAGTCTTACTGGTCTTTAACCATATATAGTTAAATCAATATGGTAACCACCTCTTTATAAAGATTATCTTTTACTTAGATCTAGTATTTAAGGATCCTCTGCTTCAAATATGAGTTCTTACAAATGAAACCTCTATATAAAGACCACTTTCAGGGTTCGAATTTGGCACTCACATACTCGAGAAATGCCAGTGGTTTTCACAAAATGCAAGTTGAAAATCCACATAGAAGCAAAAAAAACTGGGAGTGCCTTTTTCCATGAAAAAAATGTATCTCATTCAGTCATTATTAAAAAAATTCATACTGGCAAACTTTTGCCAGTGGGCAGAAATATTAAATTCTAACACCCCCCCTCCAAACTTTTCTTCCCTATGTCTAATAAATGGTCTTTATACTCAGGTTCTACTTTGTAGCAAAATTATTGTCAATTATTTGTACTAACATCTATTCCATGAACCTCCAAGTTAATCCAATCTTCTTCCTCACCCTTCTTTACTAAATAATCATAAGAAGCCAGTCTCCTGGCTTTAGCTTCCTCAGTTTCTTGTCGAGCAAACTTCATTGTTACAGGTTTGGCTTCTTCTTCCTCATCCTGAGAGGAATCACCTGATTAGAATCAGAAATAAATAATTAATTTTATCATTGTTATGATCCATCTTGATTGATCAAATAGGATTATATATTTTCTTATTTCTTATTTTTAATAACATGCATGTATCTAATTAGATTTTAAATGTAGATTACTGTAGGTAATTTTTATTTTTTAAAACTACCATGTTTTTACATCAAAATCTCTAACAAATGTTTACCATGTTATTTACTGAGAGAAAGTAACCTATATTTCTCATTTTTATTGCAAACTTTTCAGCAATACAAATTTTAAGAGATAATGCAATACATCATGTGTTTGCGCTGGAAAACTTTTGTTTTAGTTATTCAACCACAAAGTACCACATTTTGAACTTCTAAGGCTAGTGCCTTAACTTCTTAGAATATAAATGTGAGAAATACTTTGGTGGCAAACTATTTAAAACAACAGCACCTGGTGGATATAGAGAAAGAATCTTAACAAGGGTGTAAAACTATTATCTTACTCCCCTTCACTCTTAATGAGAATTACAAGTAAGTAGAACCAAGGTGTAAAACTATTATCTTACTCCACTTCACTCTTAATGAGAATTACATGTAAGTAGAACCAAGGTGTAAAACTATTATCTTACTCCACTTCACTCTTAATGAGAATTACATGTAGGTGTCAAACTATCATCTTCCTCCACTTCACTCTTAATGAGAATTACATGCAAGTAAAACCAAGGTGTAAAACTATTATCTTACTCCACTTCACTCTTAATGAGAATTACATGTAGGTGTCCAACTATTATCTTACTCCACTTCACTCTTAATGCAAGTAAAACCAAGGTGTAAAACTATTATCTTACTCCACTTCACTCTTAATGAGAATTACATGTAAGTAGAACCAAGGTGTAAAACTATTATCTTACTCCACTTCACTCTTAAAGAGAATTACATGCAAGTAAAACCAAGGTGTAAAACTATTATCTTACTCCACTTCACTCTTAATGAGAATAACATGCAAGTAAAACCAAGGTGTAAAACTATTATCTTACTCCACTTCACTCTTAATGAGAATTACATGTAGGTAGAACCAAGGTGTCAAACTATTATCTTTCCTCACTCTTAATGAGAATTACATGTAGGTAGAACCAAGGTGTCAAACTATTATCTTACTCCACTTCACTCTTAATGAGAATTACATGTAAGTAGAACCAAGGTGTAAAACTATTATCTTACTCCACTTCACTTCTTAATGAGAATTACATGTAAGTAGAACCAAGGTGTAAAACTATTATCTTACTTCACTCTTAATGAGAATTACATGTAGGTAGAACCAAGGTGTCAAACTATTATCTTGCTCCAATTCATTCTTAATGAGAATTACATGAAAGTAGAACCAAGGTGTCAAACTATTATCTTGCTCCACTTCACTCTTAATGAGAATTACATGCAAGTAGAACCAAGGTGTAAAACTATTATCTTACTTCACTCTTAATGAGAATTACATGTAGGCAGAACCAAGGTGTCAAACTATTATCTTGCTCCAATTCACTTTTAATGAGAATTACATGTAGGTGTCAAACTATTATCTAACTCCACTTCACTCTTAATGAGAATTACATGCAAGTAGAACCAAGGTGTAAAAGTATTATCTTACTTCACTCTTAATGAGAATTACATGTAGGTAGAACCAAGGTGTCAAACTATTATCTTACTCCGCTTCACTCTTTATGAGAATTACATGTAGCTGTCCAACTATTATCTTACTCCACTTCACTCTTAATGAGAATTACATGCAAGTAAAACTAAGGTGTAAAGCTATTATCTTACTCCACTTCACTCTTAATGAGAATAACATGCAAGTAAAACCAAGATGTAAAACTATTATCTTACTCCACTTCACTCTTAATGAGAATTACATGTAAGTACAACCAAGGTGTCAAACTATTATCTTACTCCACTTCACTCTTAATGAGAATTACATATAAATAGAACCAAGGTGTAAAACTATTATCTTACTCCACTTCACTCTTAATGAGAATTACATGAAAGTAGAACCAAGGTGTAAAACTATTATCTTACTCCACTTCACTCTTAATGAGAATTACATGTAGGTGTCAAACTATTATCTTACTCCACTTCACTCTTAATGAGAATTACATGTAAGTAGAACCAAGGTGTACAACTATTATCTTACTCCACTTCATTCTTAATGAGAACAACATGTAGGTAGAACCAAGGTGTCAAACTATTATCTTGCTCCAATTCATTCTTAATGAGAATTACATGACAGTAGAACCAAGGTGTCAAACTATTATCTTACTCCACTGCACTCTTAATGAGAATTACATGCAAGTAGAACCAAGGTGTAAAACTATTATCTTACTTCACTCTTAATGAGAATTACATGTAGGTAGAACCAAGGTGTCAAACTATTATCTTACTCCACTTCACTCTTAATGAGAATTACATGTAAGTAGAACCAAGGTGTAAAACTATTATCTTACTCCACTTCACTCTTAATGAGAATTACATGTAAGTAGAACCAAGGTGTAAAACTATTATCTTACTCCACTTCACTCTTAATGAGAATTACATGTAGGTGTCCAACTATTATCTTACTCCACTTCACTCTTAATGAGAGTAACATGCAAGTAAAACCAAGGTGTAAAACTATTATCTTACTCCACTTCACTCTTAATGAGAATTACATGTAAGTAGAACCAAGGTGTAAAACTATTATCTTACTCCACTTCACTCTTAATGAGAATTACATGTAAGTAGAACCAAGGTGTAAAACTATTATCTTACTCCACTTCACTCTTAATGAGAATTACATGTAAGTAGAACCAAGGTGTACAACTATTATCTTACTCCACTTCATTCTTAATGAGAATTACATGCAGGTGTCAAACTATTATCTTACTCCACTTCACTCTTAATGAGAATTACATGCAAGTAGAACCAAGGTGTAAAACTATTATCTTACTTCACTCTTAATGAGAATTACATGTAGGTAGAACCAAGGTGTCAAACTATTATCTTACTCCACTTCACTTTTAATGAGAATTACATGTAGGTGTCAAACTATTATCTTACTCCACTTCACTCTTAATGAGAATTACATGTAAGTAGAACCAAGGTGTACAACTATTATCTTACTCCACTTCATTCTTAATGAGAATTACATGTAGGTGTCAAACTATTATCTTACTCCACTTCACTTTAATAAGAATTACATGCAAGTAAAACCAAGGTGTTAAACTATTATCTTACTCCACTTCACTCTTAATGAGAATTACATGTAAGTAGAACCAAGGTGTAAAACTATTATCTTACTCCACTTCACTCTTTATGAGAATTACATGCAAGTAGAACCAAGGTGTAAAACTATTATCTTACTCCACTTCATTCTTAATGAGAATTACATGAAAGTAGAACCAAGGTGTAAAACTATTATCTTACTCTACTTCACTCTTAATGAGAATTACATGTAAGTAAAACCAAGGTGTAAAACTATTATCTTACTCCACTTCATTCTTAATGAGAATTACATGAAAGTAGAACCAAGGTGTAAAACTATTATCTTACTCCACTTCACTCTTAATGAGAATTACATGTAAGTAGAACCAAGGTGTACAACTATTATCTTACTCCACTTCATTCTTAATGAGAATTACATGTAGGTGTCAAACTATTATCTTACTCCACTTCACTTTAATAAGAATTACATGCAAGTAAAACCAAGGTGTTAAACTATTATCTTACTCCACTTCACTCTTAATGAGAATTACATGTAAGTAGAACCAAGGTGTAAAACTATTATCTTACTCCACTTCACTCTTTATGAGAATTACATGCAAGTAGAACCAAGGTGTAAAACTATTATCTTACTCCACTTCATTCTTAATGAGAATTACATGAAAGTAGAACCAAGGTGTAAAACTATTATCTTACTCTACTTCACTCTTAATGAGAATTACATGTAAGTAAAACCAAGGTGTAAAACTATTATCTTACTCCACTTCATTCTTAATGAGAATTACATGAAAGTAGAACCAAGGTGTAAAACTATTATCTTACTCCACTTCACTCTTAATGAGAATTACATGTAAGTAGAACCAAGGTGTAAAACTATTATCTTACTCCACTTCACTCTTAATGAGAATTACATGAAAGTAGAACTAAGGTGTAAAACTATTATCTTACTCCACTTCACTCTTAATGAGAATTACATGTAGGTGTCAAACTATTATCTTACTCCACTTCACTCTTAATGAGAATTACATGTTAGTAGAGCCAAGGTGTACAACTATTATCTTACTCCACTTCACTCTTAATGAGAATTACATGTAGGTGTCAAACTATTATCTTACTCCACTTCACTCTTAATAAGAATAACATGCAAGTAAAACCAAGGTGTAAAACTATTATCTTACTCCACTTCACTCTTAATGAGAATTACATGTAAGTAGAACCAAGGTGTAAAACTATTATCTTACTCCACTTCACTCTTAACGAGAATTACATGTAAGTAGAACCAAGGTGTAAAACTATTATCTTACTCCACTTCACTCTTAATGAGAATTACATGTAAGTAGAACAAAGGTGTAAAACTATTATATTACTCCACTTCACTCTTAATGAGAATAACATGCAAGTAGAACCAAGGTGTAAAACTATTATCTTACTTCCACTTCACTCTTAATGAGAATAACATGCAAGTAGAACAAAGGTGTAAAACTATTATCTTACTCCACTTCACTCTTAATGAGAATTACATGTAAGTAGAACCAAGGTGTAAAACTATTATCTTACTCCACTTCACTCTTAATGAGAATTACATGTAGGTGTCAAACTGTTATCTTACTCCACTTCACTCTTAATGAGAATTACATGTAAGTAGAACCAAGGTGTAAATCTATTATCTTACTCCACTTCACTCTTAATGAGAATTACATGTAAGTAGAACCAAGGTGTAAAACTATTATCTTACTCCACTTCACTCTTAATGAGAATTACATGTAGGTGTCAAACTATTATCTTACTCCACTTCACCACGTAATGAGAATTACATGTAGGAAGAACCAAGGTGTCAAACTATTATCTCACTCCACTTCACTCTTAATGAGAATTACATGTAGGTGTCAAACTATTATCTTACTCCACTTCACTCTTAATGAGAATAACATGCAAGTAAAACCAAGGTGTAAAACTATTATCTTACTCCACTTCACTCTTAATGAGAATAACATGCAAGTAAAACCAAGGTGTAAAACTATTATCTTACTCCACTTCACTCTTAATGAGAATTACATGTAGGTAGAACCAAGGTGTAAAACTATTATCTTACTCCACTTCACTCTTAATGAGAATAACATGCAAGTAGAACCAAGGTGTAAAACTATTATCTTACTCCACTTCACTCTTAATGAGAATTACATGTAGGTAGAACCAAGGTGTCAAACTATTATCTTACTCCACTTCACTCTTAATGAGAATAACATGCAAGTAAAACCAAGGTGTAAAACAATTATCTTACTCCACTTCACTCTTAATGAGAATTACATGTAGGTAGAACCAAGGTGTAAAACTATTATCTTACTCCACTTCACTCTTAATGAGAATAACATGCAAGTAAAACCAAGGTGTAAAACTATTCTCTTACTCCACTTCACTCTTAATGAGAATTACATGTAAGTAGAACCAAGGTGTAAAACTATTATCTTACTCCACTTCACTCTTAATGAGAATTACATGTAAGTAGAACCAAGGTGTAAAACTATTATCTCACTCCACTTCACTCTTAATGAGAATTACATTAAAGTAGAACCAAGATGTAAAACTATTATCTTACTCCACTTCACTCTTAATGAGAATAACATGCAAGTAGAACCAAGGTGTAAAACTATTATCTTACTCCACTTCACTCTTAATGAGAATTACATGCAAGTAGAACCAAGGTGTAAAACTATTATCTTACTCCACTTCACTCTGAATGAGAATTACATGTAAGTAGAACCAAGGTGTACAACTATTATCTTACTCCACTTCACTCTTAATGAGAATTACATGTAGGTAGAACCAAGGTGTAAAACTATTATCTTACTCCACTTCACTCTTAATGAGAATTACATGTAGGTAGAACCAAGATGTAAAACTATTATCTCACTCCACTTCACTCTTAATGAGAATTACATGTAGGTAGAACCAAGGTGTACAACTATTATCTTACTCCACTTCACTCTTAATGAGAATTACATGTAGGTAGAACCAAGGTGTACAACTATTATCTCTCTCCACTTCACTCTTAATGAGAATTACATGTAGGTGTAAAACTATTATCTTACTCCACTTCACTCTTAATGAGAATTACATGTAGGTGTAAAACTATTATCTTACTCACTTCACTCTTAATGAGAATTACATGTAGGTAGAACCAAGGTGTAAAACTATTATCTTACTCCACTTCACTCTTAATGAGAATTACATGTAAGTAGAACCAAGGTGTACAACTATTATCTCACTCCACTTCACTCTTAATGAGAATAACATGCAGGTAGAACCAAGGTGTAAAACTATTATCTTACTCCACTTCACTCTTAATGAGAATTACATGAAAGTAGAACTAAGGTGTAAAACTATTATCTTACTCCACTTCACTCTTAATGAGAATTACATGTAGGTGTCAAACTATTATCTTACTCCACTTCACTCTTATGAGAATTACATGTAAGTAGAACCAAGGTGTACAACTAATATCTTACTCCACTTCACTCTTAATGAGAATTACATGTAGGTGTCAAACTATTATCTTACTCCACTTCACTCTTAATAAGAATTACATGCAAGTAAAACCAAGGTGTAAAACTATTATCTTACTCCACTTCACTCTTAATGAGAATTACATGTAAGTAGAACCAAGGTGTAAAACTATTATCTTACTCCACTTCACTCTTAATGAGAATTACATGTAAGTAGAACCAAGGTGTAAAACTATTATCTTACTCCACTTCACTCTTAATGAGAATTACATGTAAGTAGAACAAAGGTGTAAAACTATTATATTACTCCACTTCACTCTTAATGAGAATAACATGCAAGTAGAACCAAGGTGTAAAACTATTATCTTACTCCACTTCACTCTTAATGAGAATAACATGCAAGTAGAACAAAGGTGTAAAACTATTATCTTACTCCACTTCACTCTTAATGAGAATTACATGTAAGTAGAACCAAGGTGTAAAACTATTATCTTACTCCACTTCACTCTTAATGAGAATTACATGTAGGTGTCAAACTATTATCTTACTCCACTTCACTCTTAATGAGAATTACATGTAAGTAGAACCAAGGTGTAAATCTATTATCTTACTCCACTTCACTCTTAATGAGAATTACATGCAAGTAGAACCAAGGTGTACAACTTTTATCTTACTCCACTTCACTCTTAATGAGAATTACATGTAGGTGTCAAACTATTATCTTACTCTACTTCACACGTAATGAGAATTACATGTAGGAAGAACCAAGGTGTACAACTATTATCTTACTCCACTTCACTCTTAATGAGAATTACATGTAGGTAGAACCAAGGTGTACAACTATTATCTATCTCCACTTCACTCTTAATGAGAATTACATGTAGGTGTAAAACTATTATCTTACTCCACTTCACTCTTAATGAGAATTACATGTAGGTGTAAAACTATTATCTTACTCCACTTCACTCTTAATGAGAATTACATGTAGGTGTAAAACTATTATCTTACTCCACTTCACTCTTAATGAGAATTACATGTAGGTAGAACCAAGGTGTAAAACTATTATCTTACTCCACTTCACTCTTAATGAGAATTACATGTAAGTAGAACCAAGGTGTACAACTATTATCTCACTCCACTTCACTCTTAATGAGAATAACATGCAGGTAGAACCAAGGTGTAAAACTATTATCTTACTCCACTTCACTCTTAATGAGAATTACATGAAAGTAGAACTAAGGTGTAAAACTATTATCTTACTCCACTTCACTCTTAATGAGAATTACATGTAGGTGTCAAACTATTATCTTACTCCACTTCACTCTTAATGAGAATTACATGTAAGTAGAACCAAGGTGTACAACTATTATCTTACTCCACTTCACTCTTAATGAGAATTACATGTAGGTGTCAAACTATTATCTTACTCCACTTCACTCTTAATAAGAATTACATGCAAGTAAAACCAAGGTGTAAAACTATTATCTTACTCCACTTCACTCTTAATGAGAATTACATGTAAGTAGAACCAAGGTGTAAAACTATTATCTTACTCCACTTCACTCTTAATGAGAATTACATGTAGGTAGAACCAAGGTGTAAAACTATTATCTTACTCCACTTCACTCTTAATGAGAATTACATGTAAGTAGAACAAAGGTGTAAAACTATTATATTACTCCACTTCACTCTTAATGAGAATAACATGCAAGTAGAACCAAGGTGTAAAACTATTATCTTACTCCACTTCACTCTTAATGAGAATTACATGTAGGTAGAACCAAGATGTAAAACTATTATCTCACTCCACTTCACTCTTAATGAGAATTACATGTAGGTAGAACCAAGGTGTACAACTATTATCTTACTCCACTTCACTCTTAATGAGAATTACATGTAGGTAGAACCAAGGTGTACAACTATTATCTATCTCCACTTCACTCTTAATGAGAATTACATGTAGGTGTAAAACTATTATCTTACTCCACTTCACTCTTAATGAGAATTACATGTAGGTGTAAAACTATTATCTTACTCCACTTCACTCTTAATGAGAATTACATGTAGGTAGAACCAAGGTGTAAAACTATTATCTTACTCCACTTCACTCTTAATGAGAATTACATGTAAGTAGAACCAAGGTGTACAACTATTATCTCACTCCACTTCACTCTTAATGAGAATAACATGCAGGTAGAACCAAGGTGTAAAACTATTATCTTACTCCACTTCACTCTTAATGAGAATTACATGTAGGTAGAACCAAGGTGTACAACTATTATCTATCTCCACTTCACTCTTAATGAGAATTACATGTAGGTGTAAAACTATTATCTTACTCCACTTCACTCTTAATGAGAATTACATGTAAGTAGAACCAAGGTGTAAATCTATTATCTCACTCCACTTCACTCTTAATGAGAATTACATGTAGGTAGAACCAAGGTGTAAAACTATTATCTTACTCCACTTCACTCTTAATGAGAATTACATGTAGGTAGAACCAAGATGTAAAACTATTATCTCACTCCACTTCACTCTTAATGAGAATTACATGTAGGTAGAACCAAGGTGTACAACTATTATCTTACTCCACTTCACTCTTAATGAGAATTACATGTAGGTAGAACCAAGGTGTACAACTATTATCTATCTCCACTTCACTCTTAATGAGAATTACATGTAGGTGTAAAACTATTATCTTACTCCACTTCACTCTTAATGAGAATTACATGTAGGTGTAAAACTATTATCTTACTCCACTTCACTCTTAATGAGAATTACATGTAGGTAGAACCAAGGTGTAAAACTATTATCTTACTCCACTTCACTCTTAATGAGAATTACATGTAAGTAGAACCAAGGTGTACAACTATTATCTCACTCCACTTCACTCTTAATGAGAATAACATGCAGGTAGAACCAAGGTGTAAAACTATTATCTTACTCCACTTCACTCTTAATGAGAATTACATGAAAGTAGAACTAAGGTGTAAAACTATTATCTTACTCCACTTCACTCTTAATGAGAATTACATGTAGGTGTCAAACTATTATCTTACTCCACTTCACTCTTAATGAGAATTACATGTAAGTAGAACCAAGGTGTACAACTATTATCTTACTCCACTTCACTCTTAATGAGAATTACATGTAGGTGTCAAACTATTATCTTACTCCACTTCACTCTTAATAAGAATTACATGCAAGTAAAACCAAGGTGTAAAACTATTATCTTACTCCACTTCACTCTTAATGAGAATTACATGTAAGTAGAACCAAGGTGTAAAACTATTATCTTACTCCACTTCACTCTTAATGAGAATTACATGTAGGTAGAACCAAGGTGTAAAACTATTATCTTACTCCACTTCACTCTTAATGAGAATTACATGTAAGTAGAACAAAGGTGTAAAACTATTATATTACTCCACTTCACTCTTAATGAGAATAACATGCAAGTAGAACCAAGGTGTAAAACTATTATCTTACTCCACTTCACTCTTAATGAGAATAACATGCAAGTAGAACAAAGGTGTAAAACTATTATCTTACTCCACTTCACTCTTAATGAGAATTACATGTAAGTAGAACCAAGGTGTAAAACTATTATCTTACTCCACTTCACTCTTAATGAGAATTACATGTAGGTGTCAAACTATTATCTTACTCCACTTCACTCTTAATGAGAATTACATGTAAGTAGAACCAAGGTGTAAATCTATTATCTTACTCCACTTCACTCTTAATGAGAATTACATGCAAGTAGAACCAAGGTGTCAAACTATTATCTTACTCTACTTCACACGTAATGAGAATTACATGTAGGAAGAACCAAGGTGTCAAACTATTATCTCACTCCACTTCACTCTTAATGAGAATTACATGTAGGTGTCAAACTATTATCTTACTCCACTTCACTCTTAATGAGAATAACATGCAAGTAAAACCAAGGTGTAAAACTATTATCTTACTCCACTTCACTCTTAATGAGAATAACATGCAAGTAAAACCAAGGTGTAAAACTATTATCTTACTCCACTTCACTCTTAATGAGAATTACATGTAGGTAGAACCAAGGTGTCAAACTATTATCTTACTCCACTTCACTCTTAATGAGAATAACATGCAAGTAGAACCAAGGTGTAAAACTATTATCTTACTCCACTTCACTCTTAATGAGAATTACATGTAGGTAGAACCAAGGTGTCAAACTATTATCTTACTCCACTTCACTCTTAATGAGAATAACATGCAAGTAAAACCAAGGTGTAAAACAATTATCTTACTCCACTTCACTCTTAATGAGAATTACATGTAAGTAGAACCAAGGTGTAAAACTATTATCTTACTCCACTTCACTCTTTATGAGAATTACATGCAAGTAGAACCAAGGTGTAAAACTATTATCTTACTCCACTTCATTCTTAATGAGAATTACATGTAAGTAGAACCAAGGTGTAAAACTATTATCTTACTCCACTTCACTGTTAATGAGAATTACATGTAAGTAGAACCAAGGTGTAAAACTATTATCTCACTCCACTTCACTCTTAATGAGAATTACATGTAAGTAGAACCAAGGTGTCAAACTATTATCTTACTCCACTTCACTCTTAATGAGAATAACATGCAAGTAGAACCAAGGTGTAAAACTATTATCTTACTCCACTTCACTCTTTATGAGAATTACATGCAAGTAGAACCAAGGTGTAAAACTATTATCTTACTCCACTTCATTCTTAATGAGAATTACATGTAAGTAGAACCAAGGTGTAAAACTATTATCTTACTCCACTTCACTGTTAATGAGAATTACATGTAAGTAGAACCAAGGTGTAAAACTATTATCTCACTCCACTTCACTCTTAATGAGAATTACATGTAAGTAGAACCAAGGTGTAAAACTATTATTTTACTCCACTTCACTCTTAATGAGAATAACATGCAAGTAGAACCAAGGTGTAAAACTATTATCTCACTCCACTTCACTCTTAATGAGAATTACATGCAAGTAGAACCAAGGTGTAAAACTATTATCTTACTCCACTTCACTCTTAATGAGAATTACATGTAAGTAGAACCAAGGTGTAAAACTATTATCTTACTCCACTTCACTCTTAATGAGAATTACATGTAGGTAGAACCAAGGTGTAAAACTATTATCTTACTCCACTTCACTCTTAATGAGAATTACATGTAGGTAGAACCAAGATGTAAAACTATTATCTCACTCCACTTCACTCTTAATGAGAATTACATGTAGGTAGAACCAAGGTGTACAACTATTATCTTACTCCACTTCACTCTTAATGAGAATAACATGTAGGTAGAACCAAGGTGTACAACTATTATCTCTCTCCACTTCACTCTTAATGAGAATTACATGTAGGTGTAAAACTATTATCTTACTCCACTTCACTCTTAATGAGAATTACATGTAGGTGTAAAACTATTATCTTACTCCACTTCACTCTTAATGAGAATTACATGTAGGTAGAACCAAGGTGTAAAACTATTATCTTACTCCACTTCACTCTTAATGAGAATTACATGTAAGTAGAACCAAGGTGTACAACTATTATCTCACTCCACTTCACTCTTAATGAGAATTACATGTAGGTAGAACCAAGGTGTAAAACTATTATCTTACTCCACTTCACTCTTAATGAGAATTACATGTAGGTAGAACCAAGGTGTACAACTATTATCTCACTCCACTTCACTCTTAATGAGAATTACATGTAGGTGTAAAACTATTATCTTACTCCACTTCACTCTTAATGAGAATTACATGTAGGTGTAAAACTATTATCTTACTCTACTTCACTCTTAATGAGAATTACATGTAGGTAGAACCAAGGTGTAAAACTATTATCTTACTCCACTTCACTCTTAATGAGAATTACATGTAAGTAGAACCAAGGTGTACAACTATTATCTCACTCCACTTCACTCTTAATGAGAATTACATGTAGGTAGAACCAAGGTGTAAAACTATTATCTTACTCCACTTCACTCTTAATGAGAATTACATGTAGGTAGAACCAAGGTGTACAACTATTATCTCACTCCACTTCACTCTTAATGAGAATTACATGTAGGTGTAAAACTATTATCTTACTCCACTTCACTCTTAATGAGAATTACATGTAGGTGTAAAACTATTATCTTACTCCACTTCACTCTTAATGAGAATTACATGTAGGTAGAACCAAGGTGTAAAACTATTATCTTACTCCACTTCACTCTTAATGAGAATTACATGTAAGTAGAACCAAGGTGTACAACTATTATCTTACTCCACTTCACTCTTAATGAGAATTACATGTAGGTAGAACCAAGGTGTACAACTATTATCTTACTCCACTTCACTCTTAATGAGAATTACATGTAGGTAGAACCAAGGTGTACAACTATTATCTTACTCCACTTCACTCTTAATGGGAATTACATGTAGGTAGAACCGAGACAATTTATATCCTGGATAAATTAAATTCATAATTGGACTCAAATGTTCATCTTAATATAAAAATTTTACTATGTGTAATTATCATTAAAATTAAAGAGAAATACCTGCACCATCTCCAGCACTAAAGTCTTTAGTTTTACTATCACTCTGATCAAGATAATTAAATGTTGGCCTCATCTGTATCATAGCATTTAATGGTGTCAGATGTAGTTCTCCTATTAAGAAAATAAAATTATAAAATTTGCTATCACCACCTATTAAATTAAATATGGATTAAAAAAAAAAGGAAACTTCAACATTACATGATAGAGTAGTCCTATAATGAAATGAATAAAATAATCAGTTCAGCACTTATTACAGTTCTCATGGTATTAAAGCAACTTGGATTAATAGACTACCTACACATTGAAGGGGTTGTAATATCATCATCTCCATCATCATCAAACAAGTAATATTTTTAGTCTAACAAATAGTTATAGACCAAAAACTACATGTATAAATAAGCTGATCTAATTATAATTACTTAAATATCTTTACTCAGGAAAGTTATTGCACAATTTTAAATCATAAGGTATAATACTCATCTGTAATATATTCTTATCATTATGTCACTTAACTCCTTTGATTTATCATAATTTAGTGTATAATAATATATATTAAAATACACTTGTATACATATGTATACATTGTATATATAATCATATAAAAAACCCTTACCATCTTTAAGAAGTCCAACAGCATACCTACTGGGATTGTCTGTACTTAAAGTTGATGTTAGATTCTGTTTGTCCATCATTGGACTAAAAATAAATAAAATGTTTGTGAATATGTGTATGTATATACATGTGTGAGCATTTACAGCAAATTTAAATGTTTCTGACACGAGAGAGAGAGAGAGAGAGAGAGAGAGAGAGAGAGAGAGAGAGAGAGATTACATTTCCTCTCTTTTTTGGAAGATCAAAGGGAGGGTGAGAGAAAGTGAAAGTTTCCTCTATTTTTACTGTTTATAAGAAGGAGAGAGGAAGATTCCATGCTGTTATGAGGATTACAGGGGAAAAACAAAGGAGGTTTATGTTGTGAGAAATACAGAAAGAAAAAGTTTTTTTATTTGATTAAATAGGGTTTTACATACCAGTCAAGATTATTCACTAGTGATGTCCAATCGGACACAAAATTATAATCGATAATCGTAGAGGCATAATCGATCAATTAATCGATAATAATCGGAATATGCTTAGTAACTGTACATCAGTATTCAGAAACAAATAAGGCTGAATATAAATACTTTTATTGTAAAAGCCAAGTGTTCTTGCTTTGTGATTGTGAGTTAAAGGCTAGATAGCTCCTTGCCCTGATAGACTGATATTGGCCAAAGCATTGCACTGGTGTAAAAAGTGTCTGGATACAATATATTATCCGATCCTCGTCCGCCATTGTTGTTTTTCG
Source organism: Tegillarca granosa (assembly GCA_029721355.1). NCBI lineage: Eukaryota > Metazoa > Mollusca > Bivalvia > Arcoida > Arcidae > Tegillarca > Tegillarca granosa. The sequence goes on along the minus strand of CM056594.1, from coordinate 11,379,910 downwards.
TTGCAAGAACCGGAAAGGAAACGGACTTTACTACAATCAGGAAACTACTCACCGATGTTAGCGATGATCAATTATTTATCTTGTGATCGATTATTAGGATCGCTGCCCTGACAATGACTGACAATCAATCATCGGCGATAATCCCGACATCACTAATATTGACTTATATTGAGATGTCACCAGTTATAGGTGAAGTGGCAGACATTTTGCAGTGTGCTAGGGCAATGTGCAGGGAGAGTTCTTTAGCAAGCCACGCCTGCTGTATCACTAGACATTGATTTTTAAGGTCTCCTCTGAAGAAACCTTGGACTTTTATTTCTAAATGAAGAGTGCTTGGGGAAAGAACATTCCCCACCAAATTTCTTAAGTCTTGGTCAGACCTGGCCAGGTTTCAAACCCCAACCTCCCACATATGAAGCGAGCATTCTACCCACTGAGTTACTGTAGTTGTAAGATAAAGGGAAAAAGGAAGGAAGGATGAATACTAGTACCTATTATAAAAACTTCCTGGTTCTCCTCTGTTTGGACCATCTACATTTAATGCTATCTGTTCTCCTTTACTTCTAGCATAGTTTGCACTTCTTGTATCAATACCAAGTTCTAGTTCTACCTGGAGAAGTTAGGATAAGACAAAATTTCAATTAGTTTTCTGATAAAGAGCAAAAAATAATGAAAAATAAAAAATAAACCAATGAAGATGTTCTGCAATATGAAAATACATTGTATCAACCCATATTAAAATAAGATCTCCAATCTAAAATCATTAAACTTTGTATTCGAGTTTTTATGATTTCCTGTTGTGTCAGACTTGAAAATTTTAGAATAGATAATGATTCTTAATTTCTTAAAAAAATTATTTCTTTGGAAGAAACCCTGAAACAGATATATTTTAAATTGTATACAAACTGTATTAAAGAAATAAATGTACATGATGTACATACATGTACAAGGCAGGTATATACAATAACTGATGCTTGATGAACAATTGGATTGATGGTAAATTTGAATTGTGTTTTAGGACAAAGTCTATATTGAGACAACTAGGTGGAAGAAACCGGAGCACCCAGAGTAATACCCATCAAATTTACAAGGATTACACTTGAGACAGCTTGGTCACTGGGGCACTATTTTTAATAATGAGATTTCTATTCAATAAATAAACTGACCTTTTTCTGTTTAGGTTTTACTTTTGCTTTATGATGGTTAACATGGTCATACGTCATGTTTGAAGGACGAACTGGGAACTGAAAAAACAAAACAATACATTTATAAGTTATATGTAATGACTAGACAATTGAAGTGCCACCAAAAACATGTCAAAACAAACATATTAAACAAGAAATAACTTTAAACAAATCACACAAAAACACATAGTGAGACCTTTGGTTTAAAACACCCTGTTATAAAATTGCTTATTTGACAAGTTTTTTAAAGCAGTCAAATAAAAAAAATATGGGAAGGCATCATTACTATCAGACCTCCAGGTATTAATTCTTTGAAATTGATTGCTAAAGAGAAATAAAATTCATGTAAAAGAAGAGAAGTACAAAAGAAGTGTACCTTTCATTAATATTCAGGCTATCCAAAAAACTTAAAAGTTAAATAATGTCAATCATTAGAAATATAACATGATTAAGCTTTGCTGCAGTTTATCAAGACAGTTAAAAACTTTAAATAAATTTTAAAAAAAACTAATAGTTTTTGATATTTTTTTCTTTTTTGAAAATCACAACTTCATCTATGAAAATACTTGATAAGTTGTTAGTCTGTAGTGTTCACATATAAAATACAAACTTGAAATAAATAAAGGCGTTCTGCCAAACTCTTTGATAGAAATACATCAATCTGAAATAAGAAAGAAAATCAATCACAGGAATAGTAACATTAAATCAATGTTGAAAACTATATATTTGATATCAAAATTGTTAAACAGGTCCAGATATGTGTAGCATAGTGACGGACACCCTATCATAAATAAAACATCAAAAATCAAGATATGATACTTCAGTCGAAAACAAGCTAATTGTAAGATATCTTTGGTAAACCAGCTGATATATCTTAGGCAAACACACTATTTTTGACATAAAAAGTCTATCTATTTTCTGAAGCCAAAAAAATCTTTGATAGAAAAAGCTTAAATATAATATATATAGCAAACAAAACAATTTGTCTGTTGCTAATAAGCTTTGTTTGCTAGATGACTTAATTATTAATATCAAACAAGCTAACCTATCTGAAAAAAATATAAGCCAAGACATTCTGTTGTAAACAAGCTGAACCAGCAGACAAAATGTTTTGTCAAACAATCTAGAACATTATTATGAGCAGAGAACAGTGAAGTAAATTTTGTGTTTTAGGCTCCAGTCAAGATTCTTTTACACTTGAATTCTGTGAATGGCTTCACCTCTAGCATCAACTTAAGGAGTACTTGTGTGGTTCACCAAAGGTCTTTTTCATTTTCTTTAAATATTTACAACTGTAAGAGGTTTAATTTAATCAAATGTTCAACATTTAAGTTCTTAATATCAATGGAAAATTTCTGTTTATCATGCAGAATTCGTCCATTATGATGCTGACCGAATTTTGGTCGAGCTATGCATTTTTTTAGCTTAAATTTTTAGTCTGATGACGGCATATTGTCTGAAAAGCAGCTAACTGTTGATCTCTGGCTCCAATTAGTTTGAATATTGAGATAGTTGCTTGGGTAAGCCTTTCTTTTAGAATAAAACTGTAATGCTTGCTTTCTGCTTGTCTCATGAATCTAGGCACCGTAAAATTACAGATAGTGGTGACCAATTGAATTAATTTCTTTCATTCTTTGGTGAAAACATATGATGAGTCTTCCACATATGTAGAGGTGGATAATTATGGAAACTGGGGTAAACAGAGATAAAAAAACATTTGACAAAACCTACGCGGTCAGGCCCTATGATCAGTATTCGGCCACTGAGACCCCTTAAACTATGTATGGGAGTTCAGTCAAAACTTTCAAAATGTAATGAAAAAAGAAAAATAAAACTTTAAATGACATGAAACGTTATATATTCGTCAAACGACAAAAGAAATAAAATAGCCATGCAAACCTCATGTTCCACCGGATCTTCATCTTCGTCCATGATTGCAAATCTGGGAGCCGTACCTAGATTTTAAATATACCGTACCAAATTGTACCATGTTTGGTCAGACTCAGGACGTAGTTCGTCTGATTTCAATTTGAAAATTAACGTTAATTATACATAAATAAATAAATAAATAAATAAATAAATAAATAAATAAATAAATAAATAAATAATAAATAAATAAATAAATAAATAAATAAATAAATAAATAAATAAATAAATAAATAAAACTGAACCTTATATTGGTAAATCCAGGGATAACATAACCTCTACAAGTTTCTTATGGCAAATAAAATGATTCATAGCAGAATCGAGATGTTCAAAGACCTGTTAATTTTATCAAATGGTCAGTGAACATTCAAAGTAATATCAAAATTTTAAATACTAGTATTAGGATATACCAGAAGTCCATGAATTACTTGAAGTGTGTAAGCGATAATTAATTCATGGACTTCTGGATATACTTAGTATCATTGTCAAAAGTTGCACATGTTTAACTTGTAAGTTTGATCATTTATATCTAATGGATAAAGACACAGTCTAGATTTATACTATGCAAACCACTGGATTTAAATACCTAGGTTTTGGTATTAATAAAAAAGAATGAAAACTGACAAACTTACATGGACATATTTAACTTTCGTATTTACCATTTGACAAATAAATAAATAAATGAACCAGAACAAGAACTGTTTAGGTAAAATATGCAAAAATAGTTTCTTTCTTGATATCACCTGTAAACTGTCTATTTGAAACACTTATCCATTATTTATTGACCATTCAGACTTTGTTACTTCATTCAAATCAACCCTTATTAACTTAATAAAATTTAATTGTAATAAATAGTGGCATGACTCATAGAGAAATCATATATCATATTTTAAACATTATCCTACATGATTGAATATTAACTGTGGAAAACAATCTCAGTAATGTTGTTTGTACAAGCAGCTATATTCAAATAGAATGCAGAAGAAAAGAAATTATTCAACATCTTTTTTCATTGTTATATTGTTCAGGTAACTTTTGTTTTTAAGGCTTGTTCATTAGTTTTGTTGCTTTTAAAAACTTACAGAATGAAAATTTTAGTTTAAATAATTTTGTTAAAATCGTTGGCTGTGAAGTTGTTTAATACCGCATTAACATTATTATAACTTTTAACCTTAAAAGAGCAAGTTTTTTTTATCTTAAAAAGCTAATCTAACAACAACAGTTTGTATATGTGTGAGATGGGCGAGTGCATTTTATGGCCCGTTTTCATGTACTATAGCGAGCACTCAGACAAACATAACACTTTCCTACTACTTGGTTAACCCGTCGATTCTCAGTCTTCTTTATGCCGAGCGTCATTGGGGGAAGCAGTTCCACAAATTTTTAGTCTTTTGTATGACACAACCGGGGTTCAACATTTCCCGACTTCCAGGCCTCGGACGCCTAACCCCTGAGCTACCGAGAAATATCCGCCTTCAGAGATTGTGCATAGAAAGAAGTCGTTTAGGGAGATTTTTCGGGCCGGATTTTTCTTTAATCGGGAGAAATGGTATTTTCAACAAATCGAGAGGGATGCCGTGTGGTCATAATCGAGAGATTCCGGATATAAGTACTGTCATCCATACTCTTTAGGATTTCTTTTTCAAATAACATGTATATAAACATTCATTATTATTTTAATCATTCATTATCAGAAGCATTGAAGTTATAGATTTCAAGACTTTTTGACCAGGTTGGGGCCTCGGTGGCCGAGTGGTCGAAAGCGCGCACTTACGGATCACAGCGCCTCACACCACTTGTGTTCGAATCCCACTCGGGACATATCCTACCTTTGACCAGGTATGGTTAATACTTGCTGGGTATGTATTTAGAAGAAAGAGGTTGAACATAATATGACCTAGACCCTCTTGTAAACAAACTCTTGTTCAACACGTGACTTATGACAGGTGATGGCGGAAAATCTGAGCGAAAGAAGCCACCTTTTTCAAAGTGAACAGACGGATTTACAAGATACCCATGGGGTAACTTGACTTTCCACAGTTTCATCATAGCTCATATCGATTGTTTTGTTATACCATGTATATAGTTGAAAGCTTACCGATCTTTTGGGTATTTCCACATGCATAAGGGTTTTACTCTTGACCAAAACATAAACAAATTTCATACTTATTTTGACAAGACACGATTGTGTAAAAGTATTAACATTTAACTTGATTTCAATCCATATTTACAAAAATATGTAATGTATCCTAAGTTGTCCCAAAAGGGGTAAAATGTTAAACTCAAAATTCGCCATCACTAAAATGCAAGTATGTAAATTTTCTAAACATTAGACAAGGGGGATAAGTATAGAATTTACTTCTCTGTCTGCATTTTGCTTGGTGGCTAGTCAGAATTTCCTCCGACCCTAACACACTTTAGGCCTGTCTGTTGTATGTAGGATTAGAACAATTTTTATATAAAAAATGTGGGATTTCTCTACACAACTGGTGTCAGAAGTGTTGTCCCATTTTGATTCTGACTGAAAGTGTAAGTGGAAATTTAGAAAAGTTACTAAATTTGATTTATAGGTAAAATGTTTGTCTTTCCAAAATTTTTGAATGCAAGAGTTTGCAGGCAAAGTTATGGGACTTGTTTTGAAAATGAAAGAAAAGGTTGGCAAACTTTAACACTTATGAAATTGATACAAATTCTCAAACCAGTGGCAAATTGGCAATGACATCTTTAAATTAGATATTTTGGAATGAATTCAAGTCAATTCGCCCCACGGTAAAATCGCCCCGTCAAATTCGCCCCCACTTTTAACAACTTCGCCCCCATGTCAAAATCGCCCCACTTCATGCAAATTCGCCCCCACTTTCAACAAATTCACCCCCACATACAAAATCGCCCCCGTCAAATTCGCCCCCATTTTTTTCTAAACTTCATTTTGTAGTAATGACTTAGGAGTTGATTTAAGACGACATGCTCAAGTAAATTCCCCTGGTACCTGTGCTCTCCATCAGCGACAAAGGTAGTAGGTCTAAATGCAGTAGCTCAGTTGGCAGAGTAATCGCATCGTAAGTGGCAGGTCATAAGTTCGAACCCAGACAAGGTAAGGTCCAAGACCGCGAAGCACTCAGCATTATGATAGCTGGTGTCGTCTCATTATAAGTGAAATATTTTTGACTTGGGAGTTAAACACCATCACTTAACTCAACTCTAAATACTGGAGGCTACTAGACGGTAGTGGACGGTAGCAATATTTCACTAGCTATCATCTAGTACCTTCTAATAGTTCCATATATTTGTCCAAGTTGAAACTGGACAGTTGGTGGTTAGAGGTAAATAGCAATAATCGTAAAAAAGGACTTTTGATAATCACCATTTCAATATAAATTATTACAGTAATCACAACACACCTGGGCTGTCTTATGTGTAAATTAAGTCAATGCATTATGAATACTCGACATAAATTGCAACACACACAATGCATATTTACAAATAATATGTTAACAGTGTTAATTTGGCATATTTGAGGTAAAATAAATTTAATAATGATAATAATAAAAAGTTTTTAAAAAGGTAAAATCTCAATAAAAGTTGGGGCAGAATTTTCAAGAAGTGGGGGCGAATTTGAAGGGGGCGATTTTGACATGGGGGCGAATTTGCAAGAAGTGGGGGCGAATTGACCTGATACCTTTGGAATTTTACCTTATAGATGTTTCACCCCACATACCAGTCACCCAACATTACCTGAACTATTCACCCTATACTGCTACTATTATTTTATGGGATCTTTGTATTGTGCAGTATAAAGACTTTGTTAATTAAAATTGAAATTGTCTTCATATTAAATGAGTAAATATTGAAATGACTTGCCATGTAGACTTAATGTAGGTTGTTGTTTATCATTTACTTATTTCATGATCGATTATTGATTGATTGTTTTTTCCCTTTTGTTTCAAGATGAATTATATATTTGTACATACTTGGGTCACAGTCATACATACATTTTTATTTAAATTTCTAGAATAATTACCATGATGAAGACATAAGAAACAAAACTAAAGGTAGCACATCAGGTGAAGACAAAAAAATAGAAAACGGAGACCATATTATATCTGCTAAGTATGAGGTATGACATTGATACCAATTAACTTAATTCAACCCTCACTCCTTTACTTTACACAGGTATTCAGATTGTTGTAAATTTAGTATTTCCTGTAACATTGTAAGTGTATTTTGGTTAATTTTAACATGACAGTAATTTTAACGTTTTTGCACAGTACTGTGCTTAATCAATTAAGTAATTGAGAAAAGAACTGATACAATTCTCTGGCATATCCTGTCATATGTGTTATTCAAATAAATGTAAATAGATAAGCCTTTTAACTTTTTTTTTTTTGTAATAAATTTCTTATAAATAATATGAGACTGCCTAGGTGAATCAGTGATTGATTGCTTGTTTTACACACTACACACTTGCACATCTCACACATACACAAACACGTTTTTAGATCAATCATTAGAGATTATTAAACTTGCTCTCATTGCAAAAATCACTGATGTAATGTTAAACAACATTACAACAAACTAACCAGCACTAAATGAAATTTGCATAATATATACATGTACTTAAATATCAATCTAACACTAAATTCATTATGGAACAAGTGTACAGAGAATTAATATGCCTGAATGCATATAACACTGTTTCAACTAGATTGCACACCACCTTGATTACTCATTGGTAAAGTGTCTGCCTTGAGAACAGTTTAGGTGTTCAAACCTTGTTCAGGTTATACATATGTAACACAAATACCAGTTGAATTTTGATGTGCCAGATGTGCACATTTCGGAAATTCATTCCTCATCAGTGACACTAAGACCAAAAAGTTTGATAATAAAAAACATAAGTCAAACAGTTGGAAATAAATGAATCTAAAGTTCCAAAATTATATTAATCCAAATCCAGCTAAGAAATGCTTTGCATGAGGGAACAAACCTTAGTTTTAAACAAATTTTACAATTTAAGGCAGCTGAAAATTTGGTTAAATGTACATAAGACTTAAATTTGAGATATTGCTTTCTTACCTGGGGCTCATTTGGGTCGAAGTATCGACTGGTTCACCTTTTGTAAGGATAATGTGACTGGAAAAGTGGTATGCTTTTCTGCATTATACTGACTATTTAAGTTAGGACCTTAATCAAAGTCACAGAGTGCATGGTAGTACAAAGAAGACCGTATTACACACTCACACATCTCATTCATACATGTACATGATCATTGATTTATCTTTAGAGATTAACAACTTTGATATCATTGCTAATAGCTGAAAAAACTGCTGATACAGTATTAAACAACATTACATTCAATAACAGGGTTCAAGTTGCCATTTGCTTTTTTTCGCAAAATGAGAAAAATAATTAATTTTGGCAAGTAATTATGTTATTTGGCAAAAAAATTGGCAATTAAACAGTTTCATAAATTCTGAGTGACAACGATGGTTTTCCAAACATTGTAACATGTTGCTTTCTTCATTCAGTTTAAGATCCGAATTAAAATAGAAAGCTCCAAATGGAGCGAGTAAATATGTTATTTGGCGAAAAAATTGGCAATTAAACAGTTTCATGAATTCTGAGTGACAACGATGGTTTTCCCGACATTGTAACATGTTGCTTTCTTCAATCAGTTTAAGATCCGAATAAAATAAAAAGCTCCAAATGGATGTTTACAAATTCAGTCAAACATTACTATTATGGTTTCTACTGACAGATATACACAATATTATCAACCAACAACCAACAAGAGTGCAAACATTTGTATATCAAACATTAAACACTTTATTTTATAGTTAGTAGTACATGATAAAAATATAAATATTTTACTACGTTTGCTTTAAGAATTTAAAAAAGAATTTTGAAATATCTTTAAATATGAGTTTGTCTTCATTTCTTTAGAGTTTGGATTATGATACAATTGAAAATGAGTTATATCAGCAAGAAGGAAGAATAAAAACTAAAGTAAGTACAATGTATAATTGTCATAGAAATCATTGAGAAGTAACTATTATTAATGCTATGATAAACCAAGCGCTATAAACTTAACATTCTAAAAAGGACATTTTCTGAATCTGAAGTATATGTCTCATAAAAATCTGTTAGAATCTGCATTGTCAAAAAAGATCATTTCTACAGTATGTGTTACACCTATATTTACCTGTAATTTCTATTGTTTTAATTTGTATTATACATGTATATATATACCTGGTACATAATGATAACATATACAATTTATTTATTGTACAACCTATTTTATTATGATTTCTACTTTTCTCTTAGTTCTACTCTTTTTGTTTACACTTGAATAGTAAAGTTGAAAATGCAGTTGCTTTTTTCACTAATTATTTTGTATTGTTGCATCTGTTAAGATTATTTTCACCAATAAACAATTATAACTGACTAGGATTAAGGACAAGGTGTGTGGAGTTTTGAATCAGTTGAACACAATGTGCATGTATAATTTATACTCTCCATTGAAGCTAGGTAGGGGCCTCGGTGGCCGAGTGGTCTAAAGCGCACACTTATGGATCACAGTGCCTCGCACCGCTTAGGTTCGAATCCCACTCGGGACAGATCCTAGTGTGAGAAAGTTTGTCAGTTCGCTTGCTGAAGGTCGGTGGTTTTCTCCGAGCACTCCGGTTTCCTCCACCATCTCAGAACTGACTGCCTCGAGATAAGTGAAAGATTTTTGACTGGGGCGTAAAACACCATTACTCCACTCCACTCCATTGAAGCTAGGGTAATTACATATATTTATTTTGGTCAATTTATGATTTACTGATCAAAACAAAAATAGGTCAAAGGTCAAGTTCATGGGGGGGGGGGTAACTTCTAAGAAAATGTTGGAGAGGGGATATTTGCCTGTTAAGAGAGTGCTGTCTAGTCTAGCTCTGTTTTAGCTTACATTGCTGTCTGTTATGTTTTAGAGTGCAGTATGGAAGGAATTCAATCGCTGGTTGGTGATGGGATTAGTGGGTGTAATCACAGGACTTATAGCTAGTTTTATTGATTACATGGTGGTGCAGGCTACACAGCTGAAATTTGGTTATGTACATCAATGTATCCTTTAAGATCAACCACACATATAGGATTATATAAATAGTGCCAATGGTTGACGGAAATATTGAGGATTGTCTCTCCAAGAGAACACTATCTCCCAAGCTGACAGGAGAGGGAAATAAAGTTCCCAAGGGGATACAATCCTCCATATTTTCATCAACCAAGGTGACTATTTGCCATTTTATACCTAACAAAAAGCGATGTTTTTCACCTTTTATTCCGACAAAGTCTGTTTAAAAAGCATAAAAATCTGATAAAAAACTGTAGAAGTTACTGGTCTATAGCTTACTTAATCTTAAGTAGGATTACTCGATAGTTTCTGTGATGGACAGTCATAAGTTTCATGCCTAGCTGTGAACATTGCAAAATCCCATGGCAATGTTGACCACTGCTTTGAATTGTTTGATACCATGTGATTAGAAAGACATCAGGATAACTTTCCTGTTACAGTATGGTGGGTTATTTTTGTGAGGTGCAAATTTTGTTGTATTTTGGCAGTAGTATTAAAATCCATGAAAAAAAAACCATGAAAATTTTTGTATACCAATTGACAATGAGTGAATTGTTTTAGATTGCCAAAATAAATGCACTAAAATTGTCAACTGACATTTTCTTTTCAAAATCGCCATTAAAATCCATGAAAAAAAACATGAAAATTTTTGTATACCAATTGACAACGAGTGAATTGTTTTAGATTGCCAAAATAAATGCACAGAAATTGTCAACTAACATTTTCTTTTTAAAAGCACCAAAATTGAGCTTCCTTTAAAGCTGCTTTAAGTTTTCCAAAGAAAAAATTAAAACAGTGCTAATCTAATTAATGATGATCCTAATAAACAATGTTACATTTGGTTCAACGATAAAAGCTGGAATAAATACAGAAATTACAGTAATTACCCAGGGAGATGCAGCATTTGGGATCTAATATTAGAACATGGTTACGTCATCAAAACCCGGGTCATTTAAACACAATTTTCAAAACGGTGAAATACGATAAATTAAACACAGAACTTTGTTGAAATTGTCATTTGTGACTTAGTAAGGGATACATAACACCATTTCAAATACATCTGGATATTAATTAAGGACAATTAATGGAATTTGTCATGTTAAACCTTCGATTCATGAGTTTTTCCGTACATCCATGCGCATGCTCCAATCTCATAATTACCATCATTAAACATAGACCAACCGGTCAGAGAATTCCATTTATTTTGCAGCTAATAGAAATGAAATTTTAGAAAATGAATCACACGGATGGTGGTTAGAGGATATCTATTTTTAAAAAAATATATTTTTAGAAAATCAAAAAAATTCAGAAAATTGAAAAATTTAATGCAGCTTTAAGGTCTCATATTTATACAAAACTTAATGTTATCACTTAAGTTTCCATTTCTACCACTTCTTATTATCCTGGTAGACAATTAAAAAAAGATAGACTTGTTGAAAATCATGGTATTTTTAGCTCACCTGACCAAAAGGTCATGTGAGCTTATGGCATGGCGTGGCGCGTGTATGTGCGTGCATGCGTGCGTGTGTGCGTCGTTAACACCTATTTTCGACTTCTCCTCCAAAACTGCTGGACAGATTTCAATGATACTTGGTCAAAAGCATATATGGGCCGGTGCAATTCAGATTTGTTCATGGCGTTGCCATGGCTACCAAAACTAGGTCAAGGTGACCAAGGGGTCCATAAATCTTAAAAAATATTCTTCTCCAAAACTGATGATGGGAGAAAAAATCTGATGTGATATTTGGCTTCTCTAGGGTCTTAAGCCTATAGTTTGTTCATTTTGTGAAATTTGGTTGAAAAATGGGTTACGCGTTTTTGCGTTTAATTTTAAAAATTCCGTAAAATGGCTTCAAATTGTTATAACTTGACTATTTGAACAGATAATGACATGGGGTTTTCAGTTTTGACTTTTTCTTGAAATGACCTTTAAATTAGAGTCGAGGTCACAAATCAAGGTCATGACCTAATTTGTGATTTATGCAGTTTTAGGCAATTTTCTTGCAAATATTAAGAGATTCATGACATCAAATCATTGTTAAAATGTTCAGCATGACAAAATTTTTAAAGGTACCAAGTTTCGTAACTATATGATAATCCATGTAGGAGTTGTTGCCCCTGAAATGTTATTTTTGGCTTTTAAATACCAAAATTGTGCATTAGCTTGATAACTATTAACATTTTGTACAGGCATGTATTTTAGAATATTGTAGGTATTGTGACAATGATCATTTTGATATATGGTTCAAGGTCATATGATCAAAGGTCAAGGTCACAAATGCAGAAGAAGACATAAATTGCTAATTATCTTGAAAACTATTAACTCTTTGTATAGGCATGTATATTAGAATATTGTAGGAATTGATATGGCGATCATTTTGATATATGGATTAAGGTCATATGTTGAAAGGTCAAGGTCACAGCTGCAAAAGAAGACTTAAATTGCTAATTATCTTGAAAACTGTTAACTTTTTTTATAGGCATATATATTAGAATATTGTAGGTATTGTGACAACGATCATTTTGATATATGGTTCAAGGTCATATGTTCAAAGGTCAAGGTCACAGCTGCAAAAGAATATATAAATTGCTAATTATCTTGAAAACTGTTGACTTTTTGTATAGGCATGTATATTGAAATATTGTAGGAATTGATATGGTGATCATTTTGATATATGGTTCACGGTCATATGTTGAAAGGTCAAGGTCACAGCTGCAAAAGAAGATTTAAATTGTTAATTATCTTGAAAACTGTTAACTTTTTGTATAGGCATGTATATAAGAATATTGTTGGTATTGCAGCAATGATCATTTTGATATATGGTTTAAGGTAATGTTTTTAAAGGTCAAGGTCACAGGTGCAAAAGAAGACATCAATTGCTAATTATCTTGAAAACTTTAACTTTTTGTATTGGCATGTATATTAGAGTATTGTAGGTATTGACATGGTGATCATATATGGTTCAAGGTCATATATGTTCAAAGGTCAAGGACATAGCTGCATAAGTAATCTGAAATTGATTAATGATTTGGAAATTATTTATTGCACTTCAGTTACTTCATGCATATTATATAAGCTACTTATAAATGAAATGTGGCTGGATATATTTCTGATTAAGTTTTGTGGGAGTTCTTAACTTGAGAAAACTTGTAAAGTTTCTGTACTTGATATATTGTCTATTGCACTTTGCAAACAATTTTGGACATATCTTCAGGTGAGCGTTAAGGCCTATGGGCCTCTTGTTTTAAAATTAGTACTGAATGAGTTTAATGGTTTTAACAGCTTATGTTTCTTATATAAAATATGTCTTATATAAAATATAAAGAAATGTAAATTCATTTTGTTTTACATATCATTTAGATAAAGTAAGTTATAAGATAACTATACAGTGGGTGTTGCTTTTCAAAATGATTTTGAAATTAGTATTTAACTGGAATTTTCAGACATTGAATTTTGTGTTAAAAATTTGTGTTTAGAAGAACCTTTTTTAATATGGATAGCATTTAATGCTGTTTTGGTGTTTATTGGATCATTTTTGACATCATTCATTGAGGTAAGTTATAAATAAATATGATAAAATTACATGATAGATAATAGCTGACTAACATCAAAGTTTTAAGTCTATTTGATGAAAATTGTGTACATAATTTCATTGACACCTAGATTATGCAAACAATATTTGGAAGACAAAAATGTACAGCATACATGTTATATGAATTAGATGTTAAGTTAAATAATAAAAAAAAATATGTTTAGATTTTATATAGTGTATAAATAATCATGCAGTTGTTGTTCCTAATAAAAAGTAAAATGAGATTTTATTATTTTTTACGAACAGAGAGGAATCTCTGTGATGTATTGTCACATATGTCGCAAGCATTTGGCAAGGAAATCATAGATATCTTTAAAATGGGATAGGGATACAGGGTGACAGAGATGTTCATAGATGGGGGCAAGTTAACCCAAAACAGGGAAATGTTAAACAAAACATTTTTCCTAATGTCAGTGAAGAAATTCAATTTTTTTTAAATCGGACGGGCTATGTCACCGCTATGTCAAATCCTTGGGCAATATATGTGGAATATAGTATGGTAGTTTGCAGGTGATAAGTACGTGCTGAGGGTAACAGCACAATGATGAATGTATGGTATTGAAAATAAAATTTATACATGGATTCTGTGGAGAAACTTTTGGTGGAAAGGATACAATGCGGCGCAGCAGAAGAATACATGAACAGTTTATGTAAACAAAGACCTATTTTTGCAACATTTTCGCGGATATCCCATAATTTAAACGGTCTCTTTTGATTGGATGAATTATATGACGTGTCATTTCTTGGTAGCATGCGTTTTGGCGAGAAGAGTGAACCACAGTAAATAAAGCAATATTTTTTTAACATTACCCGAAGTTTGAGCGTGTAAGTAAAAGTATAGGTTGCGGAAAGTGCTGTAAAGTAATCATGTCTTACATGCACGATAGCAAATGTCATGTTTATAGGAATGTATTTGTTTTCATTTGTTTCCCTTCCCATCCCCTCCTCGAAGCCCCAACAAAATTTGACCTATATCTGATGTAGACATGTTTACATTTTAATTTTGTCGACGTAGCATAAAAATGATATACACGATTTTGAGAGCAGCATTGTGAAATCGACTGGAAAAAGCTATTGCTGAGAGATTTCACGAGTTCCTGTCGATTGTGCAAGATGTACTCTAGAAGTTTACATGGAAAGCTTTAGGGTAAATCCTCGGTAGGTGGCGTGTATTTTGTATATCGTCGTCGGTCCTAAATTCGCGATGGTCCTTTATTCGCGGCATAAACAGTTTTTTGCAACCATCATTTGTAGTTGTTTTGTCGCGCTACGGGACATTTCGGCCTATAACAATATCGGCCTATGACAATATCGGCCCATAATAAAATATATTCAAAATATTTAATACACCTAAATTTGGACAACTTTGTCATGACTTATGCCTTGGTTTTAATTTTATTTTTAAAAGAAATTATTATTTTTTATTTCATATTAGATCAACCTATAAATGATGCACACACTCCGTTCACAAATGTTTTAGTCAGAGTTACTCATGACTGTAAGACTCGTCGATTCTGATCGCTCTAAACTAGTTCGTGCAGATAGCGTAGAAGAAAGACAGTTTGAATGTAACTTGTATGAATCTACAATTATGTAAAAACACTAAAGTATCAGGATTTTTAAAGACAAATTATATTTACAAGAAAAGGATCTTTCTTTTCAATTCATTCTTATGGTTATTTTTCTTTACACACTACATGTAATTAAAGCATCATAATAATACAAATATTAAATTAAGATTATAATTAAGATTATCTATTTTTTTTAAAAATTTTTAAGATTAAAACAATGTATAGGTACACCTTCCTGTCTTTAAATTATTCATTTTTAAAAAAAAATGAGACATATATAATCCATTATTTGAGTTTTAATAGATTAGTGGTAGACTTGATTAGAAATGATAATTTGAATTAATTCTTGTATTGCTTTGAATAAACTTACTGAAATTTACATGTTTCAAAGCATACGACGGTAATAATACTAACACATGTTTATGCACAACAATGCAAATAAACGAAATGAGTAGCAATTTTTGATAGAGGCATTTATTTCATAAGCCGATTTTGTTACAGGCCGATTTGGCTATAGGTCGATATTGTCATGGTCCGTTTTTTTATGGGCCGAAATGTCCCGGAACCGTTTTGTCGTTATTGAGAAATATAACGATTGATGACACCATAAAAACATCTTTCTGTTTGTGTAATTAATTAAAAATGTTACGTATGAACGTTTTTGTCTTTTCTTGGAGAAATGCTTGGAATGTGAAAGGACCTTGCTTCAGCACAGACTCTTCTGAATGTGGTAATTTGCCAACACTAATACAAAAAATATAATGGACACTTTTCCAGTCATGAATTCTTACTCCCCTTCCATATGGTGTTTTACAACCTTGCTCGCATAGGAATGGAATGGGATAAGGCAGATTGTAATACTACCTACACTCACTTTCAAAGCCTCTTGCGTTTCCATGCTCTCTGTTCGTACGGCACCTCCGGTGCTTTGATTTTGAATTGGAAAGATTAAGAAAGATTTGCATAAAGCACATACATGTACATGTGTATGATGTTGATATTTGCACTTAAAATGATATTGGCACTTGTAAGGAGATTTATTTAAGCTATCTTTGATTCGGTTCTTGCCAAAGTTAATTTTACATTTTACCAATAGATTTTTTTTTTTTATATTGCCAATATGCATTACTTTTTATAGGTATTAAATGAAGATATTGTTTTATTTTTATTGTAGCCTGTAGCAGCTGGAAGTGGTATCCCACAAATTAAATGTTTTCTGAATGGTGTAAAAATACCACATGTAGTACGACTAAAAACCATTGTATGTAAGGTGTTAGGTGTCATATGTGCCGTGGCTGGTGGACTAGTTGTAGGAAAGGTAAAAAATAATATGTGGCTATGGTTGTGGACTTGTATATCATGACTTAAGTGTAGCATTTGTTGCCACAGCCAGGCTTAATATGTCAATTAGCACAACCTTTAATTTCATATTGTTTCAGTTCACATGGTTAATGAATAAATAGGTATCAGCATAAATGCTGGGAATAACTCTATTATTGATTTGGAACAAATGTTAATTTACTAGTTTAATAATTTGCTTCATTTCTTTGTCTGATTTGAACTAGTAAGCTAAGTGTTGATTGTCTGCTACATGGTATGTCAGTGTGTTACTTTCCTGAAAGTAGCTAACAATACTATTTACTAAAGTCTTGTATGGAAAGCACTTTTTAGAGATTGACCTTATAAGGTAATTTATCCTCTTTGTATAGTATGCTTCATGATAAATCTACATCTGTATATTAACTCAATTAAGTATATATCCTTTCCTTTCACTATTAGATTTGGGCTGATAAAAACTTAAACTTACATGTAAATGTTTTATTATTAAGGGCAATGATGAGAAAACAATAAAAACTGATGAAATCAATTTTTGACACCTTTTAGGAGAAAAAGCTAATTATATATCACCAAATACTTGGCTTTTGACTTCATTTTTCCACATTAATGCAACAGCCTTAGTCAGAGGATTTCAATTGAGTAATGGGGAAATATATAGTTCCTAATTTTGACCAATATGGTTTAGGCGTATGTCCGAAATTAAAAGGCATAAAAAATTAATTTAGAGACAGAAGATAAATGAAATACATTAACAGTATCTGATATATTATGACAGTATTATCTTTAAATTCCTTAGTAAAGTTGATATATTTTAATCACATTTCATCTTAAGTAATCTACATTTATTTGATATGACATACACAGCTATTACCTGCAGTAGACTACTATGATTTTTGTTTACCTTGAATGGGGCTTAATGTTTGTGTAATTTTTATTCATCTGTTTTCTAGGAAGGACCTATGATACATTCTGGAGCTGTTGTAGCTGCAGGAATATCACAGGGTAAAATTGATGCCCTTCATTTAGATCTAAAGGTATGTTTTTTTATTATAGTTGTTTTGATTGATTGATTGATTGTTTGTTTGTTTGTTTGTTGTTTATTTGTAAGTTTGGTCACCTGGTCAAAAGGCTTGTAAATTTTTATAGACAATAAATTTGGTCCAAATTTTAAAACCAGTAAATTAAATGCAATTCATTATAAAACCTCAACAAGATATACACAGTAACTGCTATAGGGTACTTTTGATCTCTATTAAGACAGATGATCTGTTGCGAGTACCGTCATCCTCTGTTCCTGCTATAGCTTCATTCTCTTGGCATAACCCATCAGATATAATTTCTGGAGCATTGGTAAAAAATAACTGGTTCTCTGTCTGTGGATCATGTGATTCTGGTGATCATTATGTCGATGTTTTGAATGCATGAAATATTACAAAAAAATTAATGACATTTCTATCCTGGTCATGTGATTGCATTCATCTGTCAGCTGTTATTATTTATGAAAAAGGTATATTAGTATCTAAATTTTGTTTCTGAATTACTGTGAAATCATCAGTTTTCGTGGTGGCCCAATTTTCGTTGTTTTTGTGGACACCTTGATCCACGAATTTACATGTCAACGAAATAGTTTATATATGTTCATAACAACTTTCCTTTTTGGATGACATGAGTGAAATAAGTATAGTAATACAGTAACACTTAACATATAAGAAGATGTTTTTACAACAGGCTGTTCACTTAATTAACTGCGGTCATAACCACAAATTCATCCCCCCATGAAATGATATTTTTTCTTAGAACCATGAAAATAAGTCACCACGGAAATTGTTGACTTCACAGTATAAAAAATCAAAAATTAATACAAATGCTATTTTTCTTCAAACAGATATTTGAATATTTCCGATCAGATACAGAAAAAAGAGATTTTGTGTCAGGTGGTGCTGCAGCAGGAGTTTCTGCAGCTTTTGGGGCACCAGTTGGTGGTGTCCTGTTTAGTTTAGAAGAAGGAGCAAGTTTTTGGAACCAGGCTTTGACATGGAGAATTGTAAGTGTGCTTTTAAAAGAATATGAAAGTCTGGTCATATGTGATCATTGCAAATTTTGTAAGATTAATGAGAAAATTTAGAGATTTCACATAATTATTTAATCATTTAATGGTTTTATAGAAACATTTATGCTCAAAAACATTACTGGTATTTATATGCTCAAGATCCCACCTTCCATATATTGTCCATAGACCATGATAATAATATAAATGAAATTTTATGTGAATATATAAAAATGACCCAAGATAAAACTTTCTACAAATAAAGCATTGGAATTAACAAGAATAAAAAGTGAAATATTTTATATACATTTTTTCTGCTCTGTGGTGTGTGATGTATACATTTTAATAATGTGTTTTTACCATTACTTCAGAAGCAGTAATGTTGCATTAGAAACCCCAATGAATGTGTTTTTTTTATTTATTTATTTTTTTTATATTTTTATTTTTTTGTATTTTTTTTTTTTTTGCCAAGTGACTAAAATGGATACATTTCCTTCAAAGACAGATATATAAATTGAAATAGGTCTGCAGTTAATTATGAAAAATAATTTAGCTGTCCTAGAAATTGATCAAATGTTTACACCTAGCAAAAGTGGCTGAGTGGTCTAAAGCTTTACTTATAGTTCTCGTTGCCTCTCTCCACCTAGGTTCGAATCACGCTTTGACATTATGTTGTATTAAATTCTTTGTACTAATTCTGTTATATTAAATTCTTTGTACTTATTCTGTTGTATTTAATTCTTTTAAAGTTTTTTGCTTCCATGATATCCACATTTACACTGAACATTGTACAGAGTTATATCAAAGATAAACCTTGGAATCTCTCTTATCCTGGATTGTTCAACTTTGGAAGTTTTGATGTAAGTTAACATTTAACTTCTTAAACTGCAGTTAAGCACAGATCACAGTGCCTCTCACCTTTTGGGTTTGAATCCCAATCAGTAACATGTAAATCAGGTGTGAGAAAGTTGGTCAGTTTCCTTGCTGAAGGTTGCTACTTTTCTCTTGCTCTTGGTACTCCAGTTCCCTTCAAGAACTGACTGTCTCTATTTGATTAAAATAATTTTGCACGATTCTAACGGACAATTTCTTGTTCTAAAGTGATCAAATATTTTCCCTATTTATTAATTGAAAAACATACAGTGGCCCTAGAGACCCACAGGTAACAGAAATTTTCAGATATCATCTTATTTTAGAAGAATGGATATACAAGTTTAATTTTATAATTTGATATATTGTAGAAGACTGACTATTCTGGATTTGAGATTCCTCTGTTTGTGATTATGGGAGTAGTTGGTAAGTTACATAAGTACAATAACATTTATACTTGAAAAAAATCCTTATTGTCCCATAAATGACAAAAAACTTTAAAAATTGATCAAGGCCAGTTAGTTGATGTGTTAGTGACAAAATTTTAGATTGTTGATCTTTTGATGGCAAAATTTTTATGAGGAAAATTTTTATCCTTATGAATTCAATTTCATAAAAATAATAGCAATTTTATAAAAATTAACTAAAGATTAACATAAAATTATATAGTGTAGAAATTTGGCTGTGATGTGTTTTTCCACTTCTTTTGCTTTCTTGCTTATCCTTTTACTATATTACTTTAGTGTTTACTCTCTGTACCCAACAGACTGTTTTCTGCTTGTAATGGACTTGGGGCTTGTCTCAAAATATTAATTTAACATATATCTATTTATAGGTGGATTGATTGGTGCTTTGTTTAACCACATAAACTACAAACTCTCAGTGTTCAGAATCAGGTAGCCTATTACAATTTGTTACTGTACATTGTAGTTTCAAGCATGATTTGTTGGTTTTATATTAACTTAATTAAAAACATCTAGTGTTTCGAAAAAATTGAATAGCAGCATTCATTACGGCAGAGATGTCAACTATTACAAGTTCTGCTGTACTGTAGTGTAACTTGTCTGAACAGAACCCTTTATAAGCTAAAATCCTGACTTAACTGAACGATTTTTTAAGAATCAACCTTCAATATTAGGATTTACAAGTTTGCTAGACAAAACTGGTAGTTTTCTTTAACTGTTTTTAGTTTCAAGAATGACCACTTGATAAAGATGTGAAAATTTTTTTTTGACTTTATAAGCATACCAGAATTGCAATCAATTCTTCATTAAATAAAAATTTGTCAACTTGTCCAAGTGACTTTAGACCTAGATCCTCATAACATTGTCATTTGATTCTGTCATCTTTTATACTTTTGCTGGAATCAAATCGATTAAAATTAAATTATGCCCAAGTATATTGTGGTAATTTTTAAATGGAAATATGAAATTGTTTAACTGAAAAAATCAACTTTTTAATATTATAATCCACAATTTAAAAATAAATAAAAATGTCAACAGATAATAATAATAAAATCAGTTCATTTATTCCATAGACTCAAGTCATTTCACTTATTCCATAGACTCAAGTCAGTTCATTTATTCCATAGACTCAAGTCAGTTAATTTATTTCCCAGCCCCCAGTCCAGTCAGTTCATTAATTCCATAGTCTCCAGTCAGTTCATTTATTCCATAGACTTCAGTTAGTTCATTTATTCCAATCAGATTATTTATTCCATAGACTACAGTCACTTCATTTATTTCATAAGATATACTCATAGAATTACATTGATAAAAAATTGCATGGAGACATATATTTGTATAACAGTGTATGACAATATGGCAGAATAATATATGAAGATTAAATAAAGATAATAATGATAAGAAGAAAAACAATAACAATCATACAACTTATTTATTATTTCATTTTTAACTTGTGTTTTTATTGTGATATTTCTGTATTTCTGAGTTAGAGTTTTATTTTAAGAATGTTTTCCGGCTCTTTTGAAATGTAGATTTGTAAAGAAAAAGTGGATGCATGTTGTTGAAGCCATTATTGTTGCTGTACTGACAGGAACTGTGGGATATATAACTCTATACTTTCTTAATGACTGTCAACCACCAAAGACTGATGAACAATATGATAGTGCACAGGTAACAAAACTTTTTATGAGCATAAAAATGTATTCACACATGTATCCACACACATACACATACACACACACAAGATTTTTAGAACAATAAAGAAAAGAAAGTATAATTGTATTCAATTTCATACATAAGAACTCTGAATTAAATTTTGCTTTTTTAAATAACAAGTTTTTGTCAAACAGATTGATTTTGTTTTATTTTGCTTCCTGTCAGCTATTTGCTACCAGTTATTGTCATAACAAGAAATTTCTCACAAAACTCATATGTTGATTTTAATTATTATTAATAAAGTAATTTTTCATTTTTCATATTTCAGTTATTTTGTGATGATGGACAGTATAGTACAACATCATCTGTCTTATTTCAAACTCATTTTTCATTTTCATATTTCAGATATTTTGTGATGATGGAAAGTATAGTACAAAATCATCTGTTTTATTTCAAACTCATTTTTCATATTTCATATTTCAGATATTTTGTGATGATTAACAGTATAGTACAACATCATCTGTCTTATTTCAAACTGATATTTCATATTTCAGATATTTTGTGATGATGGACAGTATAGTACAACATCATCTGTCTTATTTCAAACTGATATTTCATATTTCAGTTATTTTGTGATGATGGACAGTATAGTACAACATCATCTGTCTTATTTCAAACTGATATTTCATATTTCAGATACTTTGTGATGATGGACAGTATAGTACAACATCATCTGTCTTATTTCAAACTGATATTTCATGTTTCAGATACTTTGTGATGATGGACAGTATAGTACAACATCATCTGTCTTATTTCAAACTGATATTTCATATTTCAGTTATTTTGTGATGATGGACAGTATAGTACAACATCATCTGTCTTATTTCAAACTGATATTTCATGTTTCAGATACTTTGTGATGATGGACAGTATAGTACAACATCATCTGTCTTATTTCAAACTGATATTTCATATTTCAGATACTTTGTGATGATGGACAGTATAGTACAACATCATCTGTCTTATTTCAAACTGATATTTCATATTTCAGATACTTTGTGATGATTGACAGTATAGTACAACATCATCTGTCTTATTTCAAACTGATATTTCATATTTCAGATAATTTGTGATGATGGACAGTATAGTACAACATCATCTGTCTTATTTCAAACTGATATTTCATATTTCAGTTATTTTGTGATGATGGACAGTATAGTACAACATCATCTGTCTTATTTCAAACTGATATTTCATATTTCAGATATTTTGTGATGATTAACAGTATAGTACAACATCATCTGTCTTATTTCAAACTGATATTTCATATTTCAGATATTTTGTGATGATGGACAGTATAGTACAACATCATCTGTCTTATTTCAAACTGATATTTCATATTTCAGATACTTTGTGATGATGGACAGTATAGTACAACATCATCTGTCTTATTTCAAACTGATATTTCATATTTCAGATATTTTGTGATGATGGACAGTATAGTACAACATCATCTGTCTTATTTCAAACTCATTTTTCATATTTCAGATACTTTGGGATGATGGACAGTATAGTACAACATCATCTGTCTTATTTCAAACTGATATTTCATGTTTCAGATACTTTGTGATGATGGACAGTATAGTACAACATCATCTGTCTTATTTCAAACTGATATTTCATGTTTCAGATACTTTGTGATGATGGACAGTATAGTACAACATCATCTGTCTTATTCCAATCTCATTTTTCATATTTCAGATATTTTGTGATGATGGACAGTATAGTACAACATCATCTGTCTTATTCCAAACTCCGGAAGAGAGTGTAAAGAAGATGTTCCATGAACCCCCAGGTATAAAAAACACCTTCCTGTTTGATCATTTGAATTGTAGATTACCATGGTAACTTATGTATTAAATATGTCTGTGTCTTAAAGTTAAGACAAAAAATAACTCATTAATATCATGTCTATATTCTTTGTTTTCCAATTCAAAACAGAGCTGTCTTATCAGGCCTTACATACAATGTAATTATTTACATATGGAGCTTTCTGTAGTCTGTTTTATAGGAAGTTAATAAAGAGTTGACACATAAGTACTTCAAGATTGTACATATATGTTTTATACTTGCTTATATACATATGTACATGTATATAGAGTTCAGATTTTTTATGTATTTTAGGTAATAGAGCTGACATGATAGTCCTTCCGTATTTTATGTTTTTAAGATGCTTATGGATGGGCCAAAAAGTAAAAATACAGAAAATTTGTATAGTACTATAATCAGAAGAATTACTGGTATCAATAAGACATATAAATAAATTATGCATACATATGTATATTTCATGTTCTCCAACATTGCAGGGTATCATTTTATGTTCTTTTAAATGCCCTACTCTATAGTGATACTAGTGGAACTGTCACATTAGTCCTTCTATATATTTGTTTGTTTTGTAGGTACTTATGGAGCTGAGACATTAGTTGTATATGGTATATGTTGTTTTTTACTTGCTTGTTGGACATATGGACTTTATGTACCAAGTGGATTATTTATACCCAGTCTACTTATAGGTGCCATATGGGGAAGATTGTTTGGAATGTTGTTAAATGTCATATTTCCAGATATGGTTTGTATTGGTTATTTTTAGTTTGATCTTTCTTAAACACCTCTAATATATATGAACCACCTGCCAAAAAGGACTATATATATAGTTGTCACTTGTTTAAAGAGGTTGCTGTGTACTAAACTCCTGTATGTAAATGCTGTTTTTATGCCCCCACAACGAAGTTGTGGTGGGCATTAAGAAATACCCTTGTCCGTACGTCTGTCCTTCCGTCTGTCCTTCTGTCCGTTCGTCCGTACGTCACAAATTGCTTGTCCAGGACATATTTCCTGAACCGTTGAATGTATTGAGTTCAAACTTGGTATGGATGTGTAACAGCATTGGACAGCGTGTCGAGTGCAAAAAAGAGGTTTGTCACCTCAAGGTCAAAGGTCAAAATGTAGGTCATGTCTCGGAAAAATGCTTGTCCGGGACATATTTTCTGAGCTGTTGCATGTATTGAGTTCAGACTTGGTATGGATGTAAAACAGCATAGAACTGCGTGTCACATGCCATAATTGGGTATGTCACCTCAAGGTCAAAGGTCAACATGTAACTTGATTCAATATCTAAGCTTACATGTATATCCACTGCAAAATTGCCTTATTCTTGGTGACTTCAACATTGATAAAACAAACTTTCCAACTGCATATGCAACACTTAAAACTTTCTTCAAATCCAAGTATTTTGACCAGATTGTTGAGAATTCCACAACACTGTATGGAACGCAACTAGATTTAATATCTTCTAACATACCTTCACACCATGAAGTCAGACAGTTTGGAACCTACTATTCTGATCACAACATTCAGCACCTGTCAATATCCAACTAGGTATTTCTTTTCATTTTTATTAATGAAATCATTAATGTCATATTATGAAGATATTTAAAAATATTCATTGTCATTTCAGTAAATTAAATAGACTCTCCTCTCTTCAATTAAATGAAAAATCAGTTGATTTGTAATTTTTTTTTACAAATTATATATGTGCCACTGTCAAACATGTCCTTTTAATATTCCATCAATGTTTGATTAATATCAAGCACTATAAAAATGAGTGTGAATTACTTTTATATTCTATTTCCATCAATTTGACGTCAAAACTGATCAATATATTGAACAGTTTTTTTCTTCACCATGACCTTTGCCTTGTACATCTGACATTGCAAAGAAATATTTTCATAAAACTTGTGACATCACATAAATAAACATATCATAAGTACAAAGTTTCAATACAGCATGCATGATGAAAAATGAAACAATCTGCATTCAAGCAATGTACAAATAATTGAAGGTTTAACCAGTTTTATAACCCATGCAGCTTACCAATGCATGTAACACAAACTGGAATCTGTATAACCATCAGGAACATGAACTGTGGTTTACCATTAAGTTCTCATCCTTACAAACTGTACAGGAACCTCATAACTTCTCATCTCATAGATTACAAGTTCAAATCCAACTCAAACGATTTAGATTATTGCTATGAGACTTCTACATCCTAGTTTAAGACAATTGCCAGTAATTCCAGACAGTTGGTGGTTCTATCCACATATTCTAGGATTTTTCTCCATCACTAGAACTGGTATGGTTGTATATAACCTGTAATGCAACAATACATCCGTTACCCACAAATCATAACAACAATGCACAGCCTTTTATGTGTAGTGTACCCTACTGAAGTAAGTTACAACAGTGACAAAAACAGCACGGGGGCACCATGTCAGCCTGACATATTTCTAGTTATGATATTTTAATAATGTCAACCATTATAGATAAAAATATTTAGTGGTCATATAGTCTAAAATGCAGACTTGTAGATCACAATGCCTCTCTCTCTGCCTGTTTACATGTATGATTCCCACTGAGGATAGATTCAGTCAGAAAAGCTTACTAGCTCACTAGTAACATAATGTGGTTTTATCTGGCATAATCAGTTTGTTCTACCATCCCAAAGCCTTTAAAATGAATTAATTAATGTTGACTGACATGTCAAGCACCAGTTCACTAGTATGTAAGGACATGTATTGAAGATTTTTAAATGTGGCTTCTATATGGTCGTCACCTTTCTTATTATGACAACATAGTATCATGGCCGTCTTCTTTCAAATGCTTCTGACAATCATTTACTGTTAAACTTTGAGAAGTAAGTGCATTGGACTTCAAAATATCTCTTGACTACATTTTAGGCTCACATAGTGTTTCAAAAAAAAAAATATATTGACATGGTAAAGATATTGGTTAAGGTTTTATGATCTTTATCAAAAACTTGTCTAGGAAGTTTTTTAATGTGCAAACTAAAAAAATCTATTTTATTTTACAGAATTGGGTAAACCTTGAAAAATACTCTCTGATAGGAGCTGCGGCACAACTCGGTAATAATCTATTAACTAATTACGACATTTTCTGTAAAATTTATTATGTGTAACTATTAATGAAGAACATGCAGAAAACAAACCAGGAATGGGATGTAGGTTTTCAAATGAGCTACCAAATCACCTATTGTGCAATGTCTACCACAATCTTCATTCTGTTTTTTATTTTGCTACACTAAAATTGAAACACAACCAGCCAGAACCCTGTACTAAACCTGTTATTAGTATTTATGAGGGTTTGTAAGTTTACCGAATGTAATTGGAAAAGGCAGAATTGCAATAGTTTTGCCAGGATACCAGACTTTACTGTAATATGGAATGTTTTTACTGCTGAGTAATCTTTTACACCTCATATGAATATCGGTGACTGTTAGTGGAAAATTAACAATCTAAAATTAAACATTTTTGATTCAATAGGGCAGCATACATGTATATCATTTAAAGAATATCATTTCAAAATGTCCAAAATTTGTTGCAGAAATGGTTGATATTGTAATGCTGTTTTTTGGTCATATGTGTAGATTGATTTGGCCAAGTTATATGTGTGCTTTCACTCTCTTTCAAACTATTATGTAAACACTGATAAGAATAAATTTCACCAACTTTAGCATCTGGATACAAGTGAAATTATCTTGTAAAACTTACATCACACACTATTTGAACCTCTAATATTTTGATTCAAGTTTTTGGTGGTAACACAAACAAACAAGTTGTCAATAGAAGGTTATAAAACGTTATATTGTATATTTGATATAGGTGGAATTGTAAGAATGACCATCAGTTTGACTGTTATTATTGTTGAAGCATCTGGGAATATTACATTTGGTTTACCAGTGATGATTGTACTAATGGTTGCCAAATGGATAGGTGACTTGTTTAATGAGGTAAGATATACATTCTATCTTGAAAGAGCTTTTTGCACACACACAGGTTTACTTTTCTTTCTGAAGCCATGGCAATGTGGATTTATGCCTGAGATGGATAATCTAAATATATTGCATTTCAGAGTATTTATGATATGCATCTCTCTCTCTCTCTCTCTCTCTCTCTCTCTCTCTCTCTCTCTCTCTCTCTCTCTCTCTCTCTCTCTCTCTCTCTCTCTCTGTGTAATGTGTTAATTTTTCTAGTTTACCTACCATGGCATTGTGAATTTATGCCTTAAAGGGATAATCTAAATATATTGTGTTTCAGGGTATTTATGATATGCATATTCATCTACAAGGAGTACCTTTACTTGGATGGGAGCCGTCATCGATGTTGTCTAATATCAATGCAATGTAAGAATCTATATAACTATTGCATAAACTTGTTATACAAATATTATTATTAAAAGGGACAGAAATATGAAATATTGTATAAGATTTTAAATACTATTATGTAAATAATCACTTTTCTTTTGAAACAGTTTGAGAAGAAAAGATTTCAGAAAAGTTCATATAATTAACCCTCTACCCCTTAAGCATCTACATGCAAAGTATATTTTTTTGGTCATAAATAGGTTGAAAGAGGTTCAACTACTCTCAATATTTGTATGTAACAAAATGGAATTAAAATGGTATTATTTTACATTAGTTCCATATCTAAAAGTAACAGCAATTCTACACAAATGTATGAAGGAATTACAATGTTTATACTTGTAGGTAAACAATATAATATGTGTATCATCAATTTTTCTGAAATAGATCTCTACCCTTTATTACCTTTACATATATATATATATATAGATGTCTTGTTTTATTGAAGGGAGGTAATGAGTCATCCAGTGACAGTATTCAGGACAGTGGAATCTGTTGGAAGAATTGTAGACGTCCTCAAACAAGATAATTATAATGGCTTTCCTGTTGTGTCTGATTATGACCCGTTTGTAGAACATGCAAGTATTAATTCTAAAATACTGTCAAAATGATTATTTATTAAAATTAAAAATATTCTATAAGAATAATAAATGGTTACATTGAGTTTTACTCTCTAAGTCAAGATTATTTTATTTATATTGAGATGTCACCAGCTTTTGTAATGTCAGTCTGTTTTTGTTAATGATGTCTTCCTATTGTTACAACATTTTTAGCTCAACTGGCTAAAGCCAGATGAGCTTATGGCATGATGCGTGCGTGCGTGCGTGCGTGCGTGCGTCCGTTAACAGCAAAAACTCAGAAACTACTGGGCCAATTTTAGCAAAACTTTGCAGGAATGATCCCTAGGAGGAGTAGATGAAAATTTCTACAATTGGTTTCCATGGCAACCAAAAGTAGGTCACAGCGACCTAGAATGTAAAAAACCTAAAATAAGTTTCTTCTCTGAAACCATAGGTTATATTCAAAATCTGATGTGATATTTAGCTTCTAGACACCCTTAAACATGTAGGTTGTACATTTCGTGAAATTCTGTCAAAAACTAGGTTACGCGTTTTTAACGTTTTTCTGTCATACTTCGTAAAAAGTGAAAATAAGGCTTATAATGAGATATCAACTTTGAAAATCTTCTTCTCTGAAACCATGAAGCCTTAAGCTTTCATATTTGGCAGTTAATATCAGCTTGAGCCCCTTTACCAAGTTTGTACAAATGGTGGCCCCCGGGACTATTTTTGGCCCCACCCCAGGGGTCCATATATCTGCATATGCATATATGGCTTATAATGGAAAATCAACTTTGAAAATCTTCTTCTCTAAAACCATGAAGCCTTAAGCTTTCATATTTGGCAGTTAATATCAGCTTGACCCCCTTTACCAAGTTTGTACAAATGGTGGCCCCCGGTCTATTTTTGGCCCCACCTCAGGGGTCCATATATCTGCATATGCATATATGGCTTATAATTGAAAATCAACTTTGAAAATCTTCTTCTCTAAAACCATGAAGCCTTAAGCTTTCATATTTGGCAGTTAATATCAGCTTGAGCCCCTTTACCAGGTTTGTACAAATGGTGGCCCCCGGTCTATTTTTGGCCCCACCCCAGGGGTCCATATATCTGCATATGCATATATGGCTTATAATTGAAAATCAACTTTGAAAATCTTCCTCTCTGAAACCATGAAGCCTTAAGCTTTCATATTTGGCAGTTAATATCAGCTTGAGCCCCTTTACCAAGTTTGTACAAATGGTGGCCCCCGGTCTATTTTTGGCCCCACCCCAGGGGTCCATATATCTGCATATGCATATATGGCTTATAATTGAAAATCAACTTTGAAAATCTTCTTCTCTGAAACCATGAAGCCTCAAGCTTTCATATTGGGCAGTTAATATCAGCTTGAGCCCCTTTACCAAGTTTGTACAAATGGTGGCCCTGGGTCCATGTTCGGCTCCACCCCAGAGGTCCATATATCTGCATATGCATATATGGCTTATAGTGAGATATCAACTTTGAAAATCTTCTTCTCTAAAACCATGAAGCCTTAAGCTTTCATATTTGGCAGTTAATATCAGCTTGAGCCCCTTTACCAAGTTTGTACAAATGGTGGCCCTCGGTCCATTTTTGGCCCCACCCCAGGGGTCCATATATCTGTATATGTATATATTGGAAATCAAATTTAAAAATTTTTTTCTCTGAGACTGTAAGGCATAGTGCTTTTATATTTGGCATTTAACATTAGCTCAAGTCCCTTTACCAGGTTTGTACAAATGGTGGCCCCCGGTCCATTTTTGGTCCCACCAAGGGGCACATATATCTACATATACTTATATGGGAAGTCAAATTTCAAAATATTCTTCTCTGAAACTGTAAGGCCTACAGCTTTTATATTTAGCATTTAACGTCAGCTCAAGTTCTTGTACCGAGTTTATATAAATGAAGGCACAAGAACCATTTTTGTCAGTTGAGCTCCACAGGCCCTTTTGGGCCTCTTGTTTCCATCTTGTGTGACTTATTGTGAAGATTTTGACTGTTTTACTATAGTGAGAAATGAATTACAGTACACAATACAACATGGGTGATAAAAATAATTTTGAATTTCAGGTTCATATTGAAATTGTTCAATGAATATATATATGTAACTTACACAGAGCTTATTGTATTATTTCTATACTGGTATTATATGGATATTGATGTACATATAACAGGTGTAAGATATTCTGTCATTATTCTTTTGCTAGACCACTGAACATGAAGCGGAGACATTTGGAACATACCAGGGCACAATTCTACGATCACAACTAATAGTTCTCCTTAAACAGAAGGTATTAATTGTAGTTATTATATGAAAAGAATTATGATATATTGTCCATTACAGTGTATATGTTTATATTAACAGTACACTTAACTTCTACCCTAAGATTTGCAGTAGGCGTAAAATTCCCGAAGATTTTTTCTTAAATGTACCATTATTATATGGAATGTACAAATTCTTCTTTAAAGCAAAGAATTGGTTTAGAAATTAACCATTTTGTCATATGATTAGTTTGTTTTGTTAAGCCTAAGTCATGTATCATCAAAATTAACATAAACTAAAAACAATAAATGGGATTGGAATTGGATATGTATGGACTTGCAAGATTAAATGGAAATATACATAAACATATAAAATGAGTACAGGAAAGCAAGTACAGTTTTCTTTTGTGGATAAACTATACATGTATATATTAATGTAAGAACTTTTTTAAGAAGCAATATTTTGACCTGTATATTTTGTATATTTAGAAATACTTATACAACTTTTCAGAAATTTCTTTGTCCTATCAACTTAGCCATCCAATATTAAATGTTATTATTGAAAAAATTCAATACATGTACAATAATTTGCTTTTTAAATTTCTTTGATCAGGCTTTTGAGGAAAATGAAGACATACATCATATAAGGAGCTCACTGAAAACTAAAGATTTCCGAGAGGCTTATCCTAGATTTCCACCCATACATGTAAGTCCCACTGTCTCTTTACTTTTCATATTAAGGAGCAAGGTATTTTATGTCAGATTTTTGTGTCAAATGAAAAGGTTTCTGGTGGACTCTGTGTGTGGGCAAGTTACATTGTTCTTTTGTAATAGTTTTATCAAGATATCAACTATAGGAATGACCTACATCCTGAATTTCTGAATATCTTTTGAAAGAACAGCCACTAATAATTTTATAAAATTTTCTGGAAGCAGATTGTAACCAGGTTTTAAATAAATTTGCCACTTACTACTTAAGGAATGAAATCTGAAAATGTCCTACCATGGTGGAACAGAGAGGAGAGTGGAGTGGAATAATGGTAATTAATGCCTCTGTCAAGATTTTTGCACTTATATTGAGTCAGTCAATCCTTGGATAGTTGTGAAAGCAGGAATACCAAAAGAAAACCACCAACCTTTGGCAAGCAAACTGACAAACTTTTCCAAACTAGGATCAACCCAAGTGGGAAATGAACCTGGGCATCCAGAGGGACCATGATCTTAAGTGTGTGCTTTAGATCACTCAGAAAAAAAGAGTACCAAAAAAGCACAAGTTAAATTTTGTCAAAATAAGCATTATACATACACACATGTACTATTTGTATTACTTTGCAGCAAATACATATAAGTCAACATGAGAGAGATTTTAACATTGATTTACGACCATACATCAACCCTTCAGCTTATACAGTCACAGATGTAAGTAAATTATTATATACAGACTTGTAACTGGAGACTTACAGATAATCACTGTGGCTTTATACAAAGCAATCTTGATGTAGAGAATATAGATTTCAGTTTGATAAGTGGTGGTCAATACTTTTGATTTATATACATTAGAGTGCAAATGAATGAATTACTAATTATGAAATATGCTTTTAACTTCAGAAACAAGACATTGCAAATTTATTTTATGCAAAATATGCAAGTGAGCCTCTGCCAATATGCAAATTAACCTCTGCCTTCCCAACCCCCCCCCCCCCCCCCCACCACCAAAAAAATTAATTTGAAAAATTTGAATTTTCTAAATGCCATATGAAAATGAGACAGAGTTGTTCAAATTTATGACCATGCAAGTGTGTGTGTGTGTGTGTGTGTGTGTGTGTGTGTGTGTGTGTGTGTGTGTGTGTGTGTGTGTGTGTGTGTGAAGATACTGTAATCAAATGTGTAAGCAAACTGCTGTTAACTTGCAATTGTATTTGTTTTGTAGGAAGCTTCATTTCCCAGAATATTTAGGCTATTTAGAGGATTGGGATTACGACATGTTGTTGTGTTAAATCAAAAACATCAGGTACTAGTATATATAAACATTAATATACTGAAAATCAGTTTTACGTCTGCTAGTATACCCATGTCTTGTGGGAAGATAATTTTTTAATCCTTTGTTCCTCCTCTTTCCTTCTGTCCATTCCATGGGACACCTTCTACAATTTGAATTGTTATAAAATACTACTAGTATATAACAGATATTGTAAACACACTCAGGAGCCTCACAGGTTGAGTGGTCTAACTCACACAATTATTGATTACAATGCCTTCAACTATTTATATCACGATGATAAAATGAGCAAGTGAAGGAGGACAATGTTATAGAGGAGATAATATCATATCCTAAATTTGAATGTTAACATGTACTGATTAGTTTACATTTTGGTCTCTGTAAATAAGACCTATTTCAGAACTAAATTAAGGAAATTGACAGCATAAAAATTCTTTTTTCAGCATTCATTCGATACCAGCATCATTTTATATTCATTAGCATTTGAATAAAAGATTGTAATAAAAAGTTTAAATGAAATCTGTTATGTTGTTATAATTGTTTAGGTGGTTGGCATGGTAACCAGGAAAGACTTAGCAAGATATAAAATATCAAGACAATTTGGAAAAGTCAGCATGAGTGAACTTTCAATATCCAGCTGATGTGATTATGAAGAAAAGATGTCAGCACCAGAACACTGTTGAAAGAAAATAATATAAATTGTTCTGAAGCACAGATGCTGTTGGTGATACACATTTTAGTTATTATTGCCCAGGAACAAAGTTGTATTAAGTATGTATACTAAGCTTAAACCATTTGTCCATTCAGAAGGGCTGACATGATCGCATAATATTACACCTAGCATTAAATCTTAGTGTATAAGACAGTAGATTTTTGTTGCTGTTGGAATGTATGCACAGAAAAAATTAAATTTATATTTTCTATGTGTATGTCTATTAGCAAGAATAATATTTGCTATAAAAAACTTTATAGGAATTATTTATTAACTGTGAATAACATACAGAAAGGTCGGCATATGGAAAATATATTAAAAAAATTGCGTATTTTCACCATGAATGGTCCCCTCATTATTTTTATTTTTTCATTTTTGGCTAATGCTTGAAATTACATGTTTTCTGTACAGAGGAAGGGGGCCTTTAGGGCTGAATGGTTTAAAGCATGTTCTTACAGATCACAATGTCTCTCTCCGCCTAGGGTTCAAATTCAACTCAACTCAGCTCATTAAGCATAAAAAAGTTTTTTTCCCTAATAAAAATGTTACTGGGTAGTACCTCTTTTCTATGTGGTTACAGTATCAAGCCCAAATTTCTAAACCTGTTTTCTATATGGTGGCTTTTATACAGAATATGTTACTGTGAACAGTTGAAACGATGATTGATTAATGAATTAAAAATTAATGATGTTTTATGTCCATTTCATGTGTTACAATGTATAATGATCAAAGGTCACTATAAAATAGAATTAATACACTTACTTGCATGAGACGCAAATTATATTATCAGTTATGTATAGACAAAGTAGCTTTATTTTTCAACACATTTTGTAATTATGTTTAATACATATATTGAGCCATATTGATTTATTTAATGGGGTTTTATGTCCCTGTCTAATGAGCCATATACTTTATAGCCGGGTAATTGACAATTTTTGCGTAAAAGAACCACAGAAAAAATTGTTAAGCCTGTTTTCAAAGAATATACAAGTATGGTGTCTGTTACGCAATAAAAGAATTATTATCCTTCTGTTTTGAACATTCTATTTGTTTTACATTTTTACTGCTATAAAAGATAAAACTGTTGTATTGATATAACCTTATATGTAATACATTATATGTGACAAAATGAATGCATGGAAATTATGATGCCTTGATGTACAAGAGGCTTGGATTTGAATTTTAAATTCAAGTTTTATGATGTTCCCCGTGATCAAATTTTAAAAAAAATCTTTGCATGAGTTGGAGTTGAATGACAAGGACAAAAATCATGACTTTTTGTTACCAATTATTAGAGAAATCCATGTTTGAGTTAAAGTTCAAAGTTATAGCTGAACATATTCTTTTTTCTTGTATGTAGTATATACCGCGGTAAGCTTTTTTAAATTTTAGGTGCTTGTTTTTTTTTTTTTCATTATTGCACAAATTGTATGATTTTTACTTTTTTACAACTGCATATACATTTGGTGCTTAGTATCCTCATGTGTTGTTGTTATGTGTCTGTTTCAAAGAAAAAGGCATATTAAGTAAGAAATTTTGTTTGTCCCTACATGTTTTTTCTTCTTTCCAATATTCTCCAAGCATGGAAACTTTTCATACTTAACTTGATAAACATTATGATTATAACATAATAATGTAGACAACATTACAAGTAGTTTGGTAGGAGTTATTCCCCTTTCTCCAAATGATTAATCAAATTCTTTTCTGAAACAGTTAATTGGAGGCAAAATCTGATGCAATATTA
Organism: Tegillarca granosa; assembly: GCA_029721355.1. NCBI lineage: Eukaryota > Metazoa > Mollusca > Bivalvia > Arcoida > Arcidae > Tegillarca > Tegillarca granosa. Next base: position 11,344,569 of record CM056594.1, on the reverse strand, counting down.
AGATTTTCTAAGCTCTTGTTCATATCTATAATCTTCAAAATTCATTAAAAAAAAAGTTAAATGCTGTAAATTAGTTTGATTAATTTTGATCTCTGATTGAAAAATTCAACATTCAATATATGAGACAGACAGAATATTGTGCCTTTGGGATACTTGTATTTCATATAGGTTTCTGTTTTGTCATGGAAATTTTTTGTTGCCAATTATTTTTTGTTTAAAATTTATGATACAGATTTTCCTAGACAACCTGTACGTCTTGTGGCTTTTTACATTCATTACAGAGTGTAATGTAAATTATAAAGATACAAATCAACTTCAATATTTTTTCAATAGATGTTTTTTCTTTTTCTTTCTTTTTTTTTTTTTTTTTTTTTTTATTATTATTATTTTTTTTTTTTTGGTTTTCTTTTTCGTTTGCTTGTTTTTGTTTTCTTGTTGTTAAACTTTGGCTTATACAATAAAGTTAGCAAATTTTTATTTAATCCTAAGTGCACTATAATAAAATGTTAGTAACCTATCTACCTATCCTCTTCGCTCCTAGTGGAGCATAAGGTCAACACAAGACTAAGCCACTCAGCTCTGTTCTTGGCCTTGGTCTCTGCCTATCCCCATTTCAGATTTAGATCTTTAATTTCTCTTTCGGTTGTTTCGCGCCAAGTTGTTTTCTGTCTGCCTCTTGGTCTTTTACCTGGTGGTGTCCATCTGAGGGCAGTTTTAGTAAATGTTAATAAAGGTTACGATATTTCTAAATTTCTTAATGTGCTAATTTGAAACAACTGCTAAAATTAAATGAACGGTAAAGTGATAAAGAACTAAAGGCTCTTCAGAAAAACTACAATTACAACAATGATATTGTAGCTGTCAAAAGTCAGAACTGTTTAATCAGTAGACTCAAAATGTTTTTGCAATGTACATTATGTATTTATTGTTCATATTTTTTTTTATATAAAATTTTAATTTGTCCTTGGTTATTGCCTATTTTGTGCAACAACAATCTTTTACATTCCTTATTTATTCATTGTTTATATTTATCATAAGCAATTAGTTACTTGTTATTTTATTAATTACCATTGAGATTGTATATTGTATATTTAAACATTTTTCTTTTTATTAGATTAACTTGTATATAAGCTTATATTAACAGCAGAGGCCCATTCCAGATAGACTACACAAATTTTCGCATTGACTTTAAACCATTCAGAAATCATTATTCGGGCATGCAAGCAACTGTTATTACTATCGTAAGGTTTTTTGCCTTAGATACTAGATGCTGTCCCTTGGACAAAGTTTATAAGAAATTGTTTAAATAAATTCTAAAACCAACATGCATTTCAAGTTATATTTCCATGCTTGTATATGGTATCTTTCTAGAGGGGATTTGAATGATAGGATTAGTTAAAATTGGTGTACAGATGCCCGATTTAATTTATATTTTGACATTTTCTCTTTAGTCAAGTGTCTGTGTCCAAATCTAAGGTGATTATTTTTAAAGCATCTATATGATTATGATGACTTATATTCAATGTGAGTACTCGTGTCAGTTCAGTAGACATAAAAATTGTATTCGCAAGCACAGTGGAAAGCGAGCAGTATCTTGAACACACCTCAGTTAAATGGGAGAGTTTTGTCATTTAAGAAAGATAACTGTGTTCATGTAAGAAGACTATACAGGAATATATATATACTTTTGAATAATTGGTGATGCAACAGAATTATCTAACATTCCTGTTAAATCTAACTCATAAATGCTTACAATTTGGAGTTATATTTTTGACACATCAGGCAAAAATCATACATAGGTAATTTAAATTGGTTATAAGATTTTTTTCATCTCAAACTAAAACAGATTCTGATTAAGATTATATATGAAATGTTGACAAAACCTAGATGCTCTGTGCAGAAGCATGCATAAAAGTCACATGTACCAACAATTTTTTTTAAAAAAATGATGGCATGCGAGTATTATGTTTAAGTTAGAAAGAATTGTCAGTTTATGTATTTTATTTCTTTTATGTTCATAATTTATCTTAGATTTATTTGATTGCAAGTTTTATTCTAAAGTGACATAATCTGTTAGAAAAAAAATTGTCAATATTGCAATATTTGATGTTTATAATTTACATTTACTTTCCATTTGTTAGATTGTGATATTTAGATGTTGATTTTTAAAAAAGTATTTGCAGCAGTTCAAAACTCCGCGATTAATGTTGTACATACATGTAACTATGGCAATGATGCATTTTTTATTGATCAAAAACATTATTCTGATGTCATTTCCTCAGATTTCCCAAAAGTAAATAAGTATTGTCTTAGCTTGATGCATTTGAAATGTTGTTGGTTACAGGAACCAATCCTAGTGAAAATCGTTGTTATTTAAGAAATTGGTTAAATATGAACAGATTACATTTTTATGTAAAAACAAAGTGAAAATGAAGCACTGTAAATGTACTTAATTTCACGGGTTCAAATTTTCACGACTTTTAAATTTCTGACCTTTTCGAGGGGTGTGATATTCGCGGATTTATATAATGAAATAGACTATAGATTTTAGTATATTGGTGATTGTACATAGTGTTTTACTTACTAGTGAACGGTTGATTGAGCTCTATGAATTAATTAAATTGATTAATTAACAGGTAAGTACTACTCAGAAATGATTTCTAAACAGCTCTGCCAGGTTTATTCAGTAAACAGTCAGGTATTCATTTGTGAAAATGATGAAAAAATGGCTTCATCCTAAAATTTCCACAACCCCAAAATGCTAATCAAAATCTTCTTGATTTAGAATAATTCTGCGTTCAATAAGTTTGTTAACAGTGTACCAGTGAGTCAGTGACAGGTTTATTATAAATAGGTGGATTAAATATAAATAATTTGATATACATGGTTCATATTAATAAAGACAATATCAATGTTGACTATGAACTTTAATGTTTTATTGTTTTATAAGTGTCAGAAAAAAGTTGAAGGGAATTCGAACCAAGCAATAGTTTATTCCATCAAAAGAATTAACATCTTCATTATGCTCATCATTATTACACTAAAAATGTTCATTTTGTCTGTCCCTGTGAAGTCTTCATAGACTGTCTTTGAGGCACTTGCTAGTTGGTCATGTCGCTGTCACATCTTTATATTATGATGATATTATGTATCCATGGTGACCTGCCATGTACCATTGTACTTTCACATTATTGGCGTTTCTGTAGGAAACCTATTATGTAGCAAAAATGTACCCAAAAGGTGATGAGAATATAATGGAGATTTCCCATGTATACAATGCTTTTAATTTCAAATGCACACTATCCTTTAAATTGAAATAAGGCAAAAACTGCTAAAATATGGAAAGTTATTCTTCCTTTTCATTACTTATGCAATATGTACTTTGTTGATATTTTGCTTAAGAATTTAATATTTTTAATATTTCACAAAGATTTGCTTGATAACAATTGCAATAGATATAGATATACAAGATCTAGTCATTATGTGATTGTTATATTTCTTTTCTTCTTTTTTGTAATATTATATTTTTGTATTGTTATAGATAAAATGTTTAATGAATTAATGACTGTTAATTGTGTAAAAAAGATAGAAGAATTAAGTTACAGATACCAAGTATCTATGACAACCAAAAAAAAAAACAAATAAAATATATGTAAATTAATGATACTGATTCCGTATTTATTTATTTACGATTTGATATACTTTAAAAAATTCATCTAATAAAAATCTCAATTTTAAATTTCTTTAATCATATATATATATATATATATATATATATATATATATATATATATATATATATATATATATATAAGGTTATGGGAGATGGTTCATGCCCACACAATTCACTTCTTTAACTCCACTAAACTACTGGAGGTGGTACAGTGTACCTGGGCATTTACATTGATTTTTACAATGACAGTGACAACCTGTTATACATAACGATTAATGCAGCATTACAGATACATGTATACATGTGAAATCGATACAATGCTCCTATAAAGTTGGGAGTTTTATCATCAGTAATTCAATACGTGTTTGTCCGCTTTAGCTGTTTTATATTCCGACTACACTGTTTCCTGTTCTTGGTTGTGTTGGCCGTTTCTAAGTAGCTTTTCAGTAACAAATTTATTTATTGTAATTTGAAGTGTTATGGATTCTTATGCTTCAAGTTAGGGAAAATAGATCTTTCTTTCATTCATTCATTCATTCATTTATTCATTCATTCATTCATACACTTGACTCTTGTACACCTACTACACAGTTACTAAGAACCAGGAACAGTTTCGGTCTAGTGTACAGAATCACTTGGGACGGTCTTGTATTCCATTCGTTATTTGTTTAGGCTACAAGTATAACATCATTTGGGATTAAGAAGCTTGATCGTTACTTCATGTTATATTAGCAGTTTTCTTTTTATTCGTGACAACATTTCTTTGAAGTTCAAAGTTCAAAGATGAATCTAAAACACTGGTACCAACGTAAGAATCAATGTCCCACCACAAAGAAAATCCTTTTCATCTGAGTAAGACTGGGGACCAACCCGCAATGGTATATGGCCATCTGGTTGAATGTGAACGACTCGTGCACCATTCTGTCACCTCACTCCCCTCCCAATATAAAATCTAATTTTTTGACTAATTAAATAGGACTTCTAAGATATAATCTATCGTATTGCGTATTGACATTTTCATTAACTGTCACCACGGTTTTTTATTTTTCTTTCTTTCTTTTTTTATTTTTACAAAAAAACGCGGCCAATTAAATCATTTGCGTAATCACTTATAAACAAACAACTAGATATCATATATTTATATTTGAGCTAGCTAATTCCTCGGTAATAAAAATATAGTCTCGATAGTTTCAAACGATAAGCAATGTACATGTATATATAAAATGTTATTTGTACAAATGTAGCCGATTGGTGTCCGAGTCATTCTGTATTTATACTGTAACAAATAACGGACAAGAACAAAATAATAATAATGATAAAGAAGTCGAGAAGCAACGCTACGCGCAAAGACGGGAAATGACAGAAATAGTCCACTAAGATTGAACTGTACTTTATTGTCAAACGGTAATTCGCCTTGCTGTACTTTATTGTCAAACGGTACTTCGCCATGCTACTAACTTAAGCAAGTTTAAGTTCTTTTAAATTCACTCTCATGATACAACGGAGGTGGTGTAAAAATTTAATGTACATCAGTATATAATGACGTAACATTTAACAATACTTTACAAGTTTACAATACAAACCTTATCAAACTAATCTCACAATTTAGAATTTCGCTATATAATCATATAGCAAAAAAAAAAAAAAAAAAAAAAAAAAAAAAAAAAAAAAAAAAAAAAAATACGTGTATTCTTTTGTAATAATTTCGAATTCACTTAAGTAAATATTTTGTATTCACTTCAAGTATATTACGAAAAATGAAAGATAAAGCGAATCTTGATTGAATAATACGCAGTGCAGGGTGGTCATTCCCTTCCAACAAGACTAGTTTCTGCAATGCTCATAATCCAAAAACAGCTATCGCTATAATTCTTTGTATAACTATTCCTGAAACTTCAATCCTTCTTACAAAAATTTACATAAATTAAAAAGTTCCCCTTTATTCGTAGAGTTCACTATAAGTCTTAAATTTATAATGTTTGGACAATGAAAACATTTCTTCGTAATATAAACTTTTCTTTTTTTTTCAAGTTTACAATTACTTTTACCACACCAATGGATTCAAATCCAGTTTGTAGTTAGTATGCCACGTGGATCGACCCAAATTTTGGACTTATAAATAAAAATATTGTTTGCTATTTGTACTTTTTTGTGTAATTTTGATGTTTGGTTATGGAGCTTTTTGTTGTGTAGTAAGATTACAACTAAACATTGGATATTGGTGAAAATTTAATCACTAAATGGACATTTTTTTTATTTTTTAGAAAACGGACAATTTACGTAAATTTTCTACTGGGTAAAAGCAATTATCTGTTAAGCCTCTGATACTTAAACAAGAGGCATACTTGTTTTATCATGTTCACAAACGAAACTTGCAGATATAAATCGGTTTCACTAGTTTGGTAACCGGATCTAAATGGTTGCATTAGGATTTAAAGGAAATAATCCACAATTTTAAGTTTTGACAAACTAAGTAATTTTGGTTTACAAAGACTGAAGATTTATTGTATTCAATCAACAAAAAATTATTGAAACTGACAGATATAAATCAGTTACGCTTGATTATCTGATTTGTAGCCCTGAGGAAGTGTTGTACTGGCAATGTAATACAGTAATAAAATTTCTTGCCGTGATATGTTGTATTTATATAAATAAAAATGTTAAAGGAAAAAAATGTCATAATTTTAATAAACTCAGTTATTTACATGTAGCTAAATATATATGTTGTTAATAAACACTGAAGGTGACCGTGAGTATTTAATAAATTCCATGTGCAGTATTTTGCTCGGAATAACATGTATAATAATTATTATTATTATTATTATTATTATTATTATTATTAATGTTCTGTTATATGATTTCCGCTTGTTTACTGATCCTTATATGCTCTTTTTGGGCTCTAAAATGTAAATTGACCGAAAAATATAAGAATTTACCGATGAAGGCTTGAGCTTTTTAATAAAAACACAACATAAACAACGCCCATTTTTACATTTGCTATGTACTATGATAAAATCATAACGTTTCTTTTCTTGTTAAGTAAAGAAACTAAAAGGTTATTTCTTAAATTGGTTAAAAGCAATTACTTGTAACAGTCCCAATACTGTAATGTTATGTTTGGTACATTAGGTCACGTGACGGTCATATGACCGACATCCGTCAAATCTGATCAGTATACAGACAGCCTTGAGTTATGTTGCCACGTTGTATCGTAATAACGGGGATATAAATCTATGTAAATAATGCATCGTCGGCATTTTTCAAGTAATTTATTTATTAATTAACTATGGAATAATATTTTTGAGACGAAGATGATAAAATGATGTTACAAGAGGAAATAATAGAGGATGGGGATGGAGATGAAGAGAGCTGGTATCAGAATGGTAAGGTTATAATACGTCATCTTAACATTATCATAAACTAAATCAACGAGCTGAATTATCAGCCTTTAGAAACTAACCAATATCTAACACACTAAAGTACTATTTTATATAGGTCGATTAATTGATAATTTAACGCATATATGATGGAAAATATAGGTTGCTTAAGGGTATTGTAAACTTTCCATAAATTTTCGTCTTGGATTTTTGAGTCCGATGTGATATGACTCATACTGTCGGATGTATTTCTTGGATAATCGATCATATGAATACAGAAGGCGGTATTAATTATAATCAATGTAACCAAAAGGCATATGCTGTCCAGATTGGGTCTGTTTGTCTGTGAATATTAATAAGCAAGTATTAAATATCAAACTATCCCACATACCGCTAATCAATAACGGACAAATCGTATCGATTAAAATACCATTGATTATGATATTATGATAGTACTGACAACTACCGTTAAAAAAGATATTCGGATAAATAAATAATTAATGAATAAATTCAAAATGATGTAATAGATAATTTAAAAAACATAATAATAAGTTTCACAGGGGATCGTTTCATGAAATAAAATAGAAAAGGAGTGCCATATATAACAGCATCCTTTATCCTTCAGCAGTAAATGTGATATATGTACCAGGACCCAGTTTCATAATGAGTGTAAACTGAACTCAAATCTTCCCATTTTTCTCTCATCAATATTTTTAAAAGATTAAGTTTCACGAGACAGTGTTTTGTTTTGTTTAACAACCCTGCACTAACAATTTAAATATAACATTATATATTTTAACTGTGTATTGTCTTAAAAATTGACATTAAAACATTCCCTTATTTGTGTGTAAAACTGGGACCTAGTTCTTGCTTTACCATTTTAAGTCTTTAACACTCAGTTTTGTTGAATCTTTTGTAACACTACAAAATGTTTATTCAGTGACAAAAAATGATAATAGATAAACAAACAAACAAATAAATAAACACTCAAATAAATAAATCAATAAGTAGTTTAATTAATTAATTAAAAATAAAATAAAATGACTACAGATTTCATAAAATCGTGATGGTCTTCAAAATGACTCCAAATGGCCCGTTACTAAATTTAATTAATATCTTGGTCACTAAAAAAATATAAAATCAGTGATAGTGTAACTAGGGCAAATAATGATTGTGAAACGAGGGCAAATGGTGATTGTGAAGCTAGGGCAAATTATGATTGTGAAACGGGGCAAATAATGATTGTAAAACTAGGACAAATGATTGTGAAACTAGGACAAATATGATTGTGAAACTAGGATAAATAATGATTGTGAAACTAGATCAAAAAATAATTGTGAAACTAGGATAAATAATGATTGTGAAACTAGGGCAAATGATGATTGTGAAACTAGATCAAAAAATAATTGTGAAACTAGGATAAATAATGATTGTGAAACTAGGGCAAATGATGATTGTGAAACTAGATCAAAAAATAATTGTGAAACTAGGATAAAAAATGATTGTGAAACTAGGGCTAATGATGATTGTGAAACTAGGGCAAATAGTGATTGTGAAACTAGGACAAACAATGATTGTGAAACTAGGACATATAATTATGGTTAAACTAGGACAAATTCATCGGTTCTAAATTGACGATATTTACGTATGAAGTCCCACATATCGTGTCACGTTAGTACCATGTTGTATAATACGTGTTGTTATTTCTGGTATTCGGTCGTTAAATGTCGGAAGTAATTTATTAAGATTACACACGGTGTGGTAAAACATTGCATCAGCATGTTAACAATCTCTGTGTCTACACGTGTTAAAGATAAGATTATTAAGGTACGTTTTAAAAAATACAACTGCTGTATGTCGATCTTGTCACAAGTGGACGACGGGTCAATTCATGAATTTTAATTATATTACTAAAACTACGCGTAAAATAAAATGTAAGCGAGTAGTAAGCTCGTTGTTATAGCAGTAGTAGTAGTTGAAAGTACTACTAGTTTCACCCACGTTAATAACTTATGGTTTGGAATTCGCTTTAAGTGGTAATTATTGTCAGGATGTTAAATTTTATATTCTTTGACTTGAGCTAGTTTTGTATAGTAAGAATTTTTTTGGAATTTTATCGTTAAATACATTCAAAATATCAAAAAACATTTTTTTAAATGTATTAAACGATTGAATTTTAAAAAATGCTTTATGAGAGTAATACTGTTTTCAGCTCATTAAACCACGCCGTAGTTTGTTAGAAAGCAGTTCTTTAACAACTTTACCTAAGTTAAGTTTTATTGAGACAAAACACGTCTTGTGCTCTGTTGAATGAACGTCGATGGAGATCAGTAATGATGCTTCAGTTGACTTGTAAATTGTTTAAGCCTAATTTTACTAAGAGGGCACAACTGACTGAAGCTTTGAACATAGACTTGGGTACAAGTACTTAAGACGTTCTTACCGAATTATACTTACTATATATATATATTCATTCATTCATTTATTCCGTAAGCATACACTTATAGGTAACATTATACTTTTAGAATACAATGTATGGCGGTACATCATAATACATAACAGTTTATGACATATAGTGAAAAATACAGCAAAACAAAACAATAAATTTAAACAAAGAACTAATAAACGGAAAAAATAAGAAAGTTGTATACGTATGTGGATGAGCTAGTTGTCCCTTCTATGTGTAGCTTTTTTTTTTTAAAAAAAATATGCCAAAATTTCGTAGATGACGAATATATGAAAAGTTATAGTATCATCTACATGTATGTAGAGATTATAGCACCTGTTTAGGTGTACACAGACTGTTGATGGTTGGCTAACAGTACCGGAATAATACATCATTTATTAATAAATTGAAGTTAGAAACCAATTGGTATTTAACAAGCGTTACTTTGATCCTGAATGGCCCTGTTTTCACAGTATTGGCTGCAAATTGCTATTTTCAAACAATATTTTAGGATTAATTTGAATCATCCCATTGATTAACATATTTAAATCACCTTGAAGTTTTATCAAAATCGGTTATTTCTAAAGTTTCCATATACTTAAATAAACAGTTGTCAATTATTGTTATTGTGTACAAGGCTTAAACAAAAAGGTTATGATAAAATACTCAACTTACAGCGAAATCATTCATTAAATCATAATAAAAACTATACAGCGTTGGCGAATATAATTGATTTTTATTCAACTTTCTGTACTTTTGGCCCTTGAATTTAACACATGTTCCTGGTATTTTCATTTAATCTCTCTCTCTCTCTCTCTCTCTCTCTCTCTCTCTCTCTCTCTCTCTCTCTCTCTCTCTCTCTCAATACAACGACACAACGAATGTGATAATTCGCCGATTTATGATATCATTAGTATATAAACAACAATCCAGGATTGACTATAAGGGAGTTTTCTTAATCATGACATATTTTGCTAATTGTCTCCGTGATCAGTTTGACACTGTACTATCATTATCACAGTGACCGTGTCTTTCAGTTCATTATTATTATTAAACATGTACTTATTGTATACAATGAAGGATATTAGACCACACCTAATTAATCAATCATGATACAGAGGCATTCCATAGCTTGATTTTTATTCTTACTTCTGTGCCAGTAACTATTAATTCAGCTGGGTTTTTTGGATAGTAGGACGTGTTCCAAATTATATTTCTATAAAAAACTTTTAATACAAACATAAAGTTGTTTTGAATTCTTATTGGTATATATAATGTCAAATTGTTAACTTGTGGCCTACGAAAATAAGAACTACACGACCACTGATTTGTCATGTTGGTGTCCTTCCAGAGTCTTGGGATTTATTACAATGGTCCTTCCTACTATGTACTTGTCTTAAGCAGGCTCGTTTTGTTCGATTACTATTTTATTTTACTATAGGCATACCATTCATTTTTTTTTTACTTCAGTAATAATTTACTACACGCATCTTTTTAAAAGTTGTAATAAATAATAACTAAGTTGAAAATAAGAAATTCAAGATCAGTTAATTAAACTATTGTGTTTTTTAAACATATTTATGACATATGTACCACGCCTTATTTTCTTCATATACTAAGAAAAAGTTCTCTGATTTCCACAAATTCCTATAATGAAAAGAAATAATTTAATTCAGATGTTTGTAATTAACAACATGTCAGTATCCAGTGACAATTTATCATCCACTTGTTGATCTTTTTTCCCTAGTATTATTATATTCAGCCAACGATTACAAATAATAATCGTTTCATTGAATTAATTTGGTACCATATTTTGACAAAGCACCACAAGGTTGAAATGATTTTTTTTTTTCAGACGGAACATCATTCGGATTAATCATCGATTTTACAGAATCTGTTGTTATTTATCCGACTTTATCTGAACTTATTTGAGAATTATAACCCCCCCCCCCCCCCACACACACACACACACACACACACACACACACACACAGAGTTTTATCTTTCTTTCAAAATTTATACCTATCCATTATTTCAGATCAAGCTCCAATTGCATATTTAATGAGGCTAACTGTTGTGGAAGAATAGGTTATCATTTTCATGTTTTTCAGAAATGATAATGATATTTTTTCATTTTCAGATCTCCACCTGGCGGCAGAATTGGGTAAAGCATTACTGGAAAGGAATCGTGAGCTTGAAAGTCAGTTAATGCAGTATCAACAGAACAATTATGAACAAACATTGGAAATACAGGTACATAAGGGTTAACTAATGGCTTGTTGATGAGATTGCTACGGTAAATCGAGTGGTATAGGTCTCCATACTTTAAAGTTTGAATGCAGACTTTGTTGCTTAGTATCAATAACTTGGCATGAAGGAAAATTTAATTAAAACTTTTGCGTGTGTCCCGGGGCGTCTAACTATAAAGAATAGTTTCGGTTTATTGTTACAAGGTAATTGCAGAGCGGTTTGTCGCTTGATAAATACGAACTTCCGGAGCATCTTCACTAGGCCTATATTTGGCACTGTTTTGACAGGAGTTAAATACTCTTGACTAAGAAGTTATATAGCAAGTATAATGAATTGAAATCAGTCGTTGCTGAACAGTATGTCCTTAATGTTGTCAAGCAAAAGAACTGACACCCAACATTATGACTATTAATAATTATATATTATCAGTGTTTACAGCCAAACGTGAATGTGTATTTCTATGAAACCTTACATAATGAAGATAGAATTTTATCTTACAAAATAGAATGGCAAAATAATCTGAAAATCTAGAAATCGACAAATACGCGTATTAAAATTTGTTTATAATCGCATTATGTTGCTGGACACATTTATAGGTAATTATAACAAACGTTGTCCGTTTTACATGCTCAACAGAAGATTCCAACAATCGAATAACCAATAAAGCACACTTTTCAAATCTCATTTAACTGAGCCTTATTATTCATGTCATTTTTTCACTAAAAGAAATAATATCTTTTTCTTTTAGTTTTTGACAAAACAGTTAGAATCTATCCGAGCAAATACGGATTCTCGTATGCGAGTTTATGAAGAATTGGATAAAAGCGTACAGGAACTAGAAAAGACCAATCAGCGCCTCGTACTAGATGCCAAGGGAGATAAACAAAGAATAGAAAAGTAAGAACGTTGTATCTCTATTTGAGATACTATCTCTATTTGAGATACATTGTA